>CABHPH010125775.1:0-47752 GCA_902168325.1 Peromyscus nudipes
TGAGTACAACCCTTGCCATCCTAGTGCAGGGACCTATGCTCTAATTTCCAGAACCCATGATAGTGAGATGATAGTGCACATCAGAAATCCATAGCTTCTACAGTGGGATAAGAGGCAGAGATAGGAGACAACTTAGGAGCTCACAGGCCACCTATCTTAATCCATGCATCTACAAAAAAACACTCTACCTCAAACAAGATAGAAGGCAAGGAAAAGTTAGAACTCAGATTGTCTGCTGACCTCCACATACATGCTATGGCATATGTGCAAACACACATCATACATTCATAGGTACAGATACATATCACATACACACAAGGGTGAAGATGCTTCTATCTTCTCCATCCAGGAATGTTGTCAATGAGATGAGAAGGATGCTCTTAGGGTTCTAAGATTAAATATTCTCAACTCCTGGACTGTGTACTGAGTACACCAAATCAACAGTGGGAAAAGAGCCAGGCTTGACTCCTACTTCAGAATCATTTTTTCACATTTTCTTTGTAGACCTCTATGGAAATCTTACATTTATTAAGTGCCTGTGTGCTTATGTACTCATCTCTTTAGGATGCTGATATTACTTATGTCAACATTCTTCTGAGATAGACTTCTCTTTTGCAAAGATATATAAACATTTGGAAATTTTATATTTTAACAAAACAAGTTTGTGTTAGGAAACCTGAGTATCCTGACTCTTAATCTAAAGAAGGGTCCTGGAAATCACACACACACACACACACGCTTGTCTTTTCTTACTTATGAGAAATGATCCCCAAACTGATGGTCTCTAAAAGTTTTCCATTCCAAAATGTTCATGACAGAGAAAGGTTTCCAATTTGGCTATTTTAAAATTAAAGTCATTCAAAGTAACTGTCTTAGAATCTTTTCACTAGACTGTGAATTTACCCTTTCTCTTCCATGGTATTGAGTATTTCATGATCATTTCATTACCACTGAGTGGTAATGGGTATTGTTGGGGTAGGAAGTGGACAAAGTTGAAATCATCATTGTGAGTTGATGTGGCAGCAGACAGACATGAAGGCCTCAGTACTACTTATTATAACAGCTTATGACTTTGAACCTCCAACTTTTTGTTACCTATGAAATGGGGATATTGACCTTCTTAAGATTGTTATAATAAATAATAATAATAATATTTAAAGTACCTAGAATGACTTTCTAGGTGTGTATAGTGTATATATGTGCTCATGTACCCTGTTGGTTGACATATTTTTTTTTAATTTATTTTATTTTATTTTACAATATAATTCAACTTTACATATCAACCATAGATTCCCCCTTTTGGTTGACATATTTTTATGTGTATTAGAATGGGGGTGAAAGGCAAAGGTTGATACCAGTTGTCTTTCCTTGGCTCCTTTATTTTTTGAGACAAATTCTTCCAGTGAACCTGAAGCTCACTGATTCAGTTAGATTGCCAGGCTAATGATATTCAGGGATTCTCCTCCTCTGGGTTATAGGAGCATGTCATCACATTCAGCTTTTTACATGAGTGTTGGCATCATAAGCCTTTTGGTGATTGAGTCATCTCCTCAGTGCTTACCATACAATTTTCCTTCTATGGATTAGTTTGCTAAGAGGTCAGGCATTAGGTAGTCATTGAACACTTTAATCATCTGTTGTCATTCAGTCAAAGATCTTTGCCTGTATTCACTATCATAAAGGAAGGCATTCTACTGCCATTTAATACTTCCAGAAACTGATTATCTTTAGTTCCTTCTTGTCCATCTTGATTGTGTAGCAGAACAATTGATTGAGGCATTTAAAATCCATATGTCTAGGCTTGGGCTCTGATCTTGACTCAGGTTTGTGCTGATGGCTAGGGACCAAGGAAGAAAACACTCCATGACCCAGACTCTTTAAAGTATCCTCAAGGGATTCTGTTTCACTTTCTGTGCTGAGGATGACCAGAATTTGGACCATGTGCTCTAAAATGGAGATCATAGACCATTGTGAGAAACAGGAGACGGCTACACTCTTAATAGGTTAACATTGCTGAGACCTTTATTAAAACTCCTTAAGAATTTTTTCAATATTGTCTCTAAACTATCTACATTAAAAATGGCTGGAATTCTTATTGCAGGTTCAAGTTTCTAAGCCTGGTCTTATATCAAAATCCTGATGTGAGCAACCTCAGGTATATCCAGATGAAACTCATACATACAGAAGTTAGAAAATTGAAAACAGACCAGAGACTCAGGTATTAACCAGAATTACTTGAGAGTTAGTTGTGCTTAATTGTCCCTGAGCAAAATTGCTTTTGATGTAGGGGGAAGTGAATGTGTGCTAGTTATATACCTAAAGTACACTAAGGCCATGAAGAGAACTAAGCTCACTACACCTCCATTCATAATAAAAATATATCATGCTTCTTAAAACAAAAATCTGACTTAATTTGTATAAGCCTTGGAAGAATAGAAGCACAACAATAGAAATTCTGGATTTGTTATCATGTTGATGAAAACCTAAATTTGAGCTGAATGTAGTATAGAAGGGTACAATACACCTTGTTTTTATAAGTAAGAAGGAAACTGCTTGGGAAAGCATGCAATTCAATGCCCTAGTTTTTGACAGCAAGTCTGGGAAAGTATCATACAGTGATGGCAGGGAAATTGCCAATCTCCTAGAAAAGAAAACTGTGGCTTAGAGTGCACTGGGATGTGAAGACATGAAAGCACTGAGATCTTCTACAGAAATGCAAGGTTCTGTTGACCCCCCTCCATGTCCACATCAGTCAAACACAGTTTTGTCAAAGCTGCTCTAATTTACTCTTTAACTAATCATGACTTCTGCTGAAATATGGTCATGGGAATACGGCTGGAGAATAAAATAACAACTGCAGTTTTAGAGATTTTTCTTTCATTTTTAAATATATCTGACTAATATATTATTTCAATAAATTTATCAACTTTTGCAATGTCTTAGTTAGAGTTACTATTATTGAGATGAAACACCATTACCAAAAGTAAGTTTAGAGGAAAGAGTTTATTTGGCTCATGCTTCTACCTCACTGTTCATCACTGAAGGAAGTCAAGACAGGAACTCAAGGAGGGCAGGGACCTGGAAGCAGTAGCTGGTGCAGAGGCTATTGGCTTGCTTATCATTGCTTTCTCAGCCTGCTTTCGCATAGAACTTAGGACCATGAACTCAAGGATGGCACCACCTGCAGTGGGTTGAGCTCTCCCCCATTAACCACTTATTTAAAAATTCCTTGCCCATGATCAGAGCTGCCACAGGAGACCATGTTGATGTCTGTGGTCTCTGATGCCACTGGAGATGAAGTGGATGTTGACATTTATGGTCTGTGCAGCCACAGGGAAACCATGTGGAAATCCATGATCCTTGTTGCCAATGGCTGTTGTGGCCAAGAAACCATCTGTTGCAGTGGTATTGATGACTCCAGGCTCATAACTGTGAATGAAAGACATTGAAGTTGTCTGCAACAACTTCTCCCACCCCCACAAAGAAAAAAGTAACAGTCTAGACAGGAAGTCTTTGAGGAAAGTCCATAAAAATTGTGATAAGATGCTGAAGTGTAGCTCTTCTCAGCTGTTGGCTTCTTGTGGGGTAATGGGGAAGGACTCAGTTATTTTTAAGGGGCTGGACACTGGAGTTTGAGCATGCTCCAGTGAGTATATGGGCAACACAAATTGCACTTTTTGGTGTGTGGGGGGAGGATAGCAAAGATGGGAGTATGGACCTGGGAGGAATGGGAAGCAAGTGTGATCAGGATGCTTTATATGAAACCGTCAAATAATAAAAGTCTTAGGTTAAAAGAAAAAAAAGAAGAAGAAAACAAGAAAAGAAAAAGCCCTCAGCTGGATCTTATGGAGGCATTGTCTCAGTTGAGGTTCTCTCCTTTCAGATGACTAGGCTGTGTCAAGTTGACCAAAAACTAGCTAGCACATACAGTAAATCCATTTGCCTCTGAAATACAGGATATTGTACAAATGTGCTAAATATATGTGTTCAAATATATGTTTTTAACTTTCTGTTTATTAGTTCAGTTCTTGGCAGCAATTTGGTAGGCAAGCCTTTTCTCCCGTGTGAATAAGCCAGAAGGAAAAATAATTATTTTTATAATATATATATAATATATATATATATTTATAAAATTATATATATAATATATATATATTTATAAAATTATAAAAAATAATTTATTTGTTAAGTCCTTCAATTGTTTTAATGCAACTATTCTTCATAGAACCTTTGCTCACAAATTTTAGATTTTTTGGTTTCACTGAAATGTAAAAAGCAATGTCCACTTTAGGTGGAGTATCTGTCTCCATCAGATCTGAATTGTGAACTACAATTTTGACCAAAGCAGCAAAAGTCAGGGAACATCTGAGGAAAGCTGGTTACATGGAGGTTTGACTTTTAATTAGAATCTTTTGGATTTGCTTCTTTTAATCATCACCATCTAAAGTGGGATGATGGGGTCTATAATTTTTCTCTCCTGATGTTTATGCTGACCTCCGTTTCATCACACTCTTTCCTGTTTTCTACTTATATTTCATGGCTATGAGTCACATCTCCTAGGAAAAATTCAAACCTCTTTTAGTGGAGAATAATTTTGTTTCTCAAAAAGAAAATGCCACTAAAATACATGAGAAAGCTGTCCTGCTTTATGCAAAGATTCAGGTTGTTTTGAGAAACTTAACACTATGATGGGTGTTCTATAGGAAAACCAAAGTAGGAAACAGTGTACAGAGTCAAGAAACTTTGCTGAACAGAGTGCATTCCATGTTTCTTTTATGTAAATGAGGTCTTCCTTCATCTGTTTTCTAATTTTCCAGCTCATTTCCTGTCACTCACCATATGACACTGACTGTTCTAACAATATATGTGGTATTTCTCTGTATACCATGCTGGAATTGAATGAGGGAGATGTACTTTTTTATAGTCAAAAGCTGTAGTTGTCCTGTAAAATGCAGAACCATCATAGAGGATAAAAGGTAGGACTTTATCCAAAAAGAAAAAGGACCCTTCAAACCTGTCAAAATTGTTGAATTGTTATTGTCACAAATGCCACCAAACAACATGGGAGACACATAGTTTTCCTTCCTTCCTACCCTTCGTTCTTCTATCAGTATCTTCTAGTGCCCAAACTAGTTATATGTTACTTCATATTTGAGCCTGAGGTAGAGTGTTCTCAGAGATCCAAAACAGAGCAGGAGAAGAGATGGAGAATGAATAATGGAACATGTGAATGAAATTTGCAAATGGTTGTAGATTTATCTTATTGCCAAACAGTCCAAAATGTGGGCTAAAGTTCAAATAATTTCCTTGGAAGGTGAATCTAGAAACTGAAATGGAAAAATGACATTGAGACCGCAAGGAAGTGACATGGCCAACATTTAGAAGTGGGGAACATTGTGGGCAACCCAAGACTCAGTGGTTCTAGAGATCTTAAAGGTACTGAATTAAAAAAAAAACCCTCACGTAGAATCCAGAGGTGTGATTGAGCTGGAATAAACATGTGCTAGCTTCCATCCATTGTTGGATGAGAACAGATCTTGGGAAAAGACACCAAGATGGCACTTTCTGCTTTCTCTGGTCATGAAATGAATGTATTCCAATGATCACAGAAATCTACTGGCCTCACACAAGAACCAGTCAAAATTGAGTAACAACAGCAGTGAGACAACAGGTGACCTGCTATGTCCCAAGGTTCCAGCCCAGGAGCTTCACCAGAGAGCCCTCATTATGTTTATCATGCCAAATTTATAATCTATACACATATTCCTTAAGGAAGAAGATATTTTTATTCTAAATTCCATCTATCTGCCACAAAGTTCTTAATACAAACAAAATGTTAAACTAGTGCCTCTTAACTCTATCAAGCCCAATTCTTGTTTTCATAACAAATACTTTGATATATTCAATTCACTATCCTGAAATAACAGTAGAATAACCTACTGCTTTGTATTGAATGTGTCCTTTTAAAATTTGCATGTTGCAGCAATATCACAAAATGTGATTATATCTAAAAACAGGGTATTTAGGAAATACCGCCAAATGAACTAGTGTGAAGACCTAGTTAGACGAGACTGTGGCCTTAAAAGATGAACTTTCCTTGTATCCATCATATGAGAATGAATAAAATACATCTTTTTACAAGCCAGGAATGAGTAGTCTCACCAAAACACAGCACTGCTGGCCCTTCCACCTCCTGTTTCCAGCTTCCAGTGTTCTAATAAGATTATTTTAAGTCACTCAATCTATGGAATTGTGTTATGGTGATTCAGGCTGATTAAGGACTTATTTACATGCCGGGAGCAATCCCCGGCGGTGGATGGGTATATGCTTTATACTTGAAAAAACAATGGATCCTGCTTCCAGTGTCTCTTTAGACTACCTTCCACCTTTGTGACAGGTAGAGGTAGCAGGGCTTTGTTGAGGCCCATCAAGGTAAGTCTACTTCCTCCTAGGAAAGATAACTCTCTTAATGAATACATATTTTTGAATTTTTATAAGTACATCAAGACAGGGTATAAAGCATTCTTAAAAATGTATCTGGCAGCCGGGCGGTGGTGGCACACGCCTTTAATCCCAGCACTCGGGAGGCAGAGGCGGGCGGATCTTTGTGAGTTTGAGGCCAGCCTGGTCTACAGAGCGAGATCCAGGAAAGGCGCAAAGCTACACAGAGAAACCCTGTCTTGAAAAACCAAAAAAAAAAAAAAAAAAAAATGTATCTGGCACAGTAATATCTCTAACCGTTGTCAACTCTTGCTCTTGAGGGTGTTCCACTCTATTCCCATCCCTTTGGCCATTGTCCCATCCCATTGTTCTATGGGATTGCCTATTGTGAAAATTGTCTATGCTGTAAAAATACACTTAATTTTTAGTGGTACATTTTTAAAGGCACGTTGACAATCACAAGAGATTTTAGAAGAGACAAAGATGAAGGAAGAGCAAAAAATGCTGGAAAGAACTACGGAAGTGAATATTTAGATCAATTTACGTATGAGTAAATTGAATTTTAGAGAGGTCTGACATGCCTTTTGATAAAGTTAATACTGATGGCAGCTTAGTGATAAAGTACTCACTGTCAGGTAAGGAACCTCATATCATTCCCAATGTTTACAGTAAGTACATGTATTGTTTGTGGTAGTACAGGCTACCCTAAATAGATGCTACATATTTTAGTGTTAAACATCACAAAATTATTTCTATAAATTTAACTGTCTGATCTTTACTTATGTTAAGTTGTATGTTTTCTTTACAGTGATTTTGAAAACTGTATTTACTTCACATAGCTTGTAGCTTTTCTATCTCCTATAGCCTCTCTTGTATGACTTTTTCTGGGAGGTGTAAAGAAGAGTCACTCATCTATATGGAGCCCTGATAAACCAAGGAAAATACATCTTGGTGAAAAGTGTGCTCACTAGGGTTACCCAAAGAGCACGGGTGACACCAAGACAGTGGCATCACTAAGAGATCCCATCCCAGAGCAGGAGATTCACAAAATTCTATAGCACAGTCCACATGCCTCCCTGGTTAGTTTCCCATTTTTCATATGGTCATATCCTACAAGACTACATGTACATGCAGCTTGGGAAGGAGTGAGTGGTGGCTAAAATATGAGGTGTTACCTTCATCCAGGAGGTAATATGTACCTAGTTACTCAACTACCAACTTTACTTTCCTGCTTATTTTGTTTCCTTGACTCTGGAGAAATGTGTCCTGTAGGTCATCACAGCATCTGCTTTATGGCAGCAAAGGTCATTCAGGTGAGGAGGAGTCCTTTCCACTCCTCCAAACAAAGAGGACAGAGAGTATAAAGGGGTATTTGTCTTCTTGAAAAGTGATGAGAGCAGATTTTAAGTATCCTTACCAGTAACTATAAAAAGTAATAAAGGGCCGGGCAGCGGTGGCACACGTGTTTAATTTCAGCACTTTGGAGGGAGGCAGAGCCAGGCAGATCCCTGTGAGTTCGAGGCCAGTCCGATCTACAGAGCGAGCTCCATGACAGTCACCAAAACTACACAGAGAAACCCTGTCTCAAAAAACAAAAAAAAAAAAAAGAAAGAAAGAAAAAGAAAAAGTAATAAAGATATTAATTTGGTTTTTCCTTCTCTATTCTTCATACAAACATCATGATGCACATGATAAATATTTTTTTAAAAAAGAGAGACACAGGAATATTCCATTCTTTTAACATTTAAATATTTGTGTCAGTACTTGGTGACTGTCCATCTCAATTCTGTTTTTCTTTTTCTCTGAACCTGTATATAGACTGCATTGTAATTGGATGTGGCTAAGTTACCCAGTTCTGTTCAGCGGACTGTGAAGAAAAGAGATCGGTGGCACTTTCTGGCCTGTTCTACTAAATACTAATGAAAGCTCCAGTGTCCTTTCTCATACCCTGTTCACCAGTTTGACACAAAAGATCTAGAGGAAGTTTCCAAAGTCTTGGAGAATAACAGAAGTAGAAAATGAAAGAAAAGCAGATCACTAAGTCACCAAAACAAATTATGATTCCCTTGAAATATTTAACGGTATTTTATATAGAAGTTAGCCCTATCTATCTATCTATCTATCTATCTATCTATCTATCTATCTATCTATCTATCTAATATCTATCATCTATCTATTTATTTTTGTATTACTGGAGAATTGCATATGCTAGGTAACTTCTACTCTCCCCTTAAAAGTGAAAGGCATTGCTTCCTGTATATTACAAGCCATACTTTCCTAAATACTTTGGGCTGCCTCTTTATTTACAATTGTTTTTCTCTAATGTAAATTCAGAGCAGTGGAATTGCTAGTTCTTGAGATGTACCAGCTTTAAAATCCAATGAATATTTTTGTACAAAAAAGAAAAAAGTTGCCTTGGAAACAACACACAGAGGTCACACTTACCAGAAAAATGCACCTGACAAAATCTGGAAGGAGGTAATTGGGAACTTGGGGGTGATCAGTAAAATGGGACCTTGGAAGATAGGTCTTACTGGGGAAGTTTTCTCCAAGAGTCCTTCTGTATGAATAAGATAACATAGTTGGGATGAACAACTGACATCCTCAGTCACAACAATCAGAACGAATTTTTCCCCTCATTTTATTTCATTAGTTGCAATAAAAATTAACTGAAATAGAATTATAACACTTCCCCCATCCTTTTCCTCCCTCCAACACCTCCTCAATACACTGCTTCAAATCGCTTTAATGCTCCAACTCTGGATAGCCTCCTTTTCTCTGTTATATTTGTTTCATTCATATATGAAACCTGCTGGATCTGTTTGTTGTTTGTTAGTATGTGGTTTCAGGGCTGACAGCTCTGCATTGCAGAACCAATAAGTGGATTCACCCTTGGGAGAGCTAATTGGCCTTCTCATAGCAGTCAATAGTTGCCTGTATTTCTTTGTCTAAGACTCCTCAAAATGTCCTTTTTCCACATTAACATGTCCATTAATGTTGCTATTGTTCCACATTTATGCAGCCTTTCTGTTTCACAGTAGACTGTTTCACAGTAGAATTTCTGGTATTTGGGATCTTACAATCTTTCTGTTCCCCATTCCTCAGTGTTCACTGAGCCATAGATACAGGAGTTTTGATGTGAATGTATCCATTGTGACTGGGATTCCCATGATTTCCAGTTGGGGTTTCCCGTGACAGTCCCCATTTGCTGTAAAAAGAAGCATCTTTGATGAGGGTGGTAGCTACACTTATCTTTGGTTAGAAGGATATAATCTAGAATATAGTAAGAATATAAAGCTGTTTTAGCAAAGTGGTGGGAGTAGATTCTTTTCTAAGGTCAATGACATCACTATCCCAATTTTAAAATTAAAGATATTAAAATTCAGGAAGATTTCAGCAGTGTTCCTAAGGATTCAGGATATTTGAATGATTGTTCAATTATTGTCTGGTTTTAAAGTTGAGGCAAGTTTTTATGCTGCTAAAATGTTTTTAGTGAAAGGTACTCTTTCTGTTACCACTTTTTTCTTAAGATAGTTCAATTTTTGAGTTTTTATTAACTTATTTTATCAGCTGGTGAGATCTCTCTCTCTCTCTCTCTCTCTCTCTCTCTCTCTTTCTCTCTCTGTCATCTTAGTCAGTATTCTGTTGTGAAGAGACACCATAACCATGGAAACTCTTATAAAAGGAAGTATTTCTTTGGGGATTGCTTACAGTCTCAGAGATGTAATCCATAGTCATCATGATGGGGAGTATGGTGGCATGTAGGCAGATGTAGTGCTGAAGTTGTAGCTGACAGTTCTAAACCGGATCTGCAGGCAGCAGGAAGAGAGAGCCATTGGGCCTGCTTGGGCTTTTGAAATCTCAAAGCCCACACCCAATGACACATATCCTTCAACAAGACCACGCCTCCTTAGTGCTTCTCAAGTAGTGTCAGTCCCTGATTACTAAGCACTCAATATATAAGCCAATGAAGGTCATTCTTATTCAAAACACCACACTCCTCTCTCTGTCCTCTCTCTGTGTCTGTCTCTCTGTCTAGCTCTGCCTCTTTCTGTCTCTCTCTCTTTCTTTCTATTTTTTTTTTTTTTTTTTTTGTGTGTGTGTGTGTGTGTGTGTGTGTGTGTGTGTGTTGTATGAAAGTTGTGTGGCTCAGAGGGCAGTTTTTCAGGTGACCCCCTGGAGCTTCAGGGCATGGAGACTTCCAGGCCGCTCTAAGCCCCTCTCTGCCTCTGCAGACAATAGGTCTGCCAGAAGGCACCACTCCAAATCCCACCGGGAATGGACAGTGCCCTGTCTATTTTAACAAGGTGAAACTGTGGAAGCCTCAGGCTAGGGCAGGGAGCCGGCACTCAGGGAGGAGGGGGAATGCCCCACTCACAGGGATTTCGCTGGTCTAGGGCTAAACTTGCCTCAGAACTGAGATGGGATTAGCTCCTTTTCAGGAATGGAACCATGTAGGTTTTTCCTGGTTTTATGGAATTCTGCATGCGGTAACCTGCAGCTTCAAGCACCCGCCAGTTGGGGAGGAAGCTGAGGGCAGGAGCCACCCAGGCCTTTGGAATTTGCCCCATGTGAGCACCAGATATTGGTGAAATTATTAAGGCCACTCCACATAGTTAAAAGGGAGATTTATTTAGTGGCATAACTTACAAATGAAGGGGTAGGTAGATTGCGGGTTCTGGGAAAGACGCAGAACTCTCCTTGTGGCGCATTTGGATCTCGGGTCTTCAGGGCCCTCTCTTGGCCCCGCCTTGTAGGCGTGATAGTTACCGAAGCTTCAGTGGGGGTTGGAACTTCCAGACCAAAGCTGGAACGGCTACCCACTACAGCTCATGGCTATCCATATTATGATTACCAGTTCTAAGATATTCATCATTCTCTTCTGGCCTCCATGGGCACCAGGCATGCATATGGTGCCCAGACATACATGCTGCCAAAACAACCATGATACTTAAAATAATAAATTTTAAAAATTAAACAAAATCCTCAAAACAAATGTTTCTAGTAGTCTGCGGGACAAGCAGAGAGGAGAATTCTGGGAAGTGGAAGGCTGAGGCAGAGAGACGCTGCCAGCTGCCACCATGACAAGCGAGATGTAAGGTACCAGTGTGCCACGAGCCACGTGGCAACTTATAGATTTATAGAAATGGATTAATTTAAGATGTAAGAACAGTTAGCAAGAAGCCTGCCATGGCCATACAGTTTGTAAGCATTATACGTCTCTGTGTGTTTACGTGGTTGGGTCTGAGCGACTGCGGGACTGGTGGTGAGAGAGATTTGTCCTGACCGTGGGCCAGGCAGGACTGGAGAAAACTCCAGCTACAGACTCTGAACATGCAACACATACAGAACAAACATACACACTCAACACACAACACACAAAAAACAAACAACAAATACATAGGACATATATGTAACACAACATACATATATATTATACACATAACACTAATATATATGCATACACAAGTATACCAAGTGTATCACATACATAGAATACATACATTTACAGATTGACAGAGCCCTTCAGTGATATTTTATCATTCACATATTTCCCCCCTTTGGAAAATTAAAGTACTCATGGCTGCACCTTTCTGGTATTTAAATTAGTCTACATAAAAATCCTGAAGTCAGTCATCTTCCAGGCTTTGCTCAGTCTCCTTGGCAACCTACCTAGCAACAGACTTCTTTAAAGGGGAATCTCAAAAAAGTTTCACCGTATTCTTTGCAATTATGTTAATAGCATTGAAAAATATAAAACAAAGTCTCACAGCACAATGTACGCTGGCTTCCCTCAGTCTCTTTTATGTAGTACCCCCGCTTCCCTAGGGATTCAATCTCTACCCATCCCTCAGTGCCATCTCAATGAATAAAATACTCTGTATCATTTTTAGACTAAAACCCTGTCCCAGTATCATTTACTCCCCTTCCCATGAAGCCCATATTCTGGCCAGGACTTCAATACCCCTAAAGTCCCTAATGGTCTCTCTGGGTTTACTCTCTCCTTTTTTAGTCCAGCTGCTATGCCTTGTAGTTGCTCTGGCCTGTCAAGGTCATGCCCCTTGCAAAGCCTTGATATTTGCCTTGATCTTTCTTCCCTGCCTTCAGATACTTAGGATGCCCCTCCTGCATTCTGTGAGGTACCCTAGGCTCCATGACCACTAAAACTAATCTGCATTATTTGCAGTGGAGTTTGATTTTATCTAATGTTTCAGTCTTTTTGCTTATGCATTTAATATTTAATACATTTTCATGAAGGGGAGGACATTTTATTCACTATTGCTTTATTCACACCATTTAGTGTAGAGGTGGACTGAATAAATTAAATGGCTTAATTGCCAGTGTTTCTCTGGTGCCTGCCATACCTCAAGCTTTCTTGAGCAATTTGTTTGCTTTGGGGAATACTGACAAAATGAATGACATTTATACAGAATGAAGCCCAGTGCCTCAGTCATCCTGGAAGCAATCACTCATGCGTTAGGGACATCCCAGATTTAATTTGAGAGCCAAATTGGGATTCTGGAAGACAGTTGAGTTAACTGTAATTAGACTGTGGAAGTGGGACGGGAAATTTGTGCTGCTCTGCTCCTTGCTGTCATCTAGTCTTCACTGTCATGCATAAAACATATTTGCTTGGACGTGGCAAAGTTCAGCACACTAGAGTCAAAGGAAAAGACTTCTCTAAGATGGGGAGTATCTGAGATTAAATAACTGATTGCAGGTACCAGAGAGGGCTTTACAAGGCAGAAACAGAGGTCTCTAATAGTTTAAATTTCTGTTCCCTTCTTTCTTTCTCAGAAATGATGCTTGACACAGAATACTGGCTGACTGCATTATGGGTGATGTAGATTATTCTAGAGAAAATAAATGTGAGTAAGTTAATCAGAAGAATGTCTCTAAAAGTCATTTCCTTCTTTGCTCTTTAATTATCCTGTAAGCAGCAGCACTCATGCATATAGCTAAAAATAGACGATGCTAGGTCAGGAGAAACATACAGTGATTTGTTTGCTCTGTATTTCAACAGTGGCTCAGATTTGCCCATCAGTGTCACAAAATAGATTTGTGCATTTTTTCTATTTTAAAATCACACATCTTTTATAGAAAGTACATGCCCAAAGGTTTACTAAGACCTCAATCTGTAAGTGTAGGATTGTATTGCCTTAGTTTAGAATGCTATAGTAAAATACTTTAATATAATAACAATAATCAACACCATCATCCAATTTTTCATCCCTGAGTATAAATACATATTTATTAACATTTAGAAACAATGGTGAGTCCTTCCCAAATTTGCATATATACTGGTACTGCTTCTGGGAGTCTTGATAGGAGAAAGTAAGTAATTTTTGTATCACTACTGTATGTTGACTTCTGTTATCATGATTTAGCTATCATTTTCTTCCACAACTGTTCTTGTTTGTCATTGTGATGTTTCCTATTCTTCAAACCATTATGAAAATGCTCATAGCACCCATATTTGCTTTTACGTGATAGATTATATATAAGATAAACTTTAAATTGTCTGAGATGTGCTGTACTCCTCATGAAGACAGAGAGAATGATTCATTTTCATCAGTTTTATGATACACTCTCTTCTCTTCTTTTACCTACTGGGACATTTGTCCATGTACATATGATCTTTTAGCTGGTAGCTTATTGCCTCTCCACAAATTCTCAAACTATCCCTAGCAACAGCCATAATTTAATCTTAGTGAAGTTGCTCCAATATCATAACTTTAAATTTCCATGACAATCTGAAGTAATAGGGGTAAAGCATTGTTAGTTCCATTTTATATTGGAATATAAGTGTAAGAAATTGTTTCAAATTTAACAAAATAATCATCAGGACTCATAAGGTTGAATTAGGTAGTGATATGACTTTCTACTATTTTTGTAGTGATAGTAACCAAACTCAAGTACTAACATATGCTAGACAAGAACTCAACATGGAGTCCCAGCTCCAGCCCCTTTCTGATAATCCTATACTGGCCAATTTCAGTCACTGAATCTTCTAAGTCTAATTCTATATCTTGGTATCAAGATTTCTTCTTGTCCCAAGAGATTAAAGCAGCCTGACAGACTAAGTTCTATAGCATTTGAAAGCCAGGATAGGCAGGTACATTGACATGATCAGACAACAGATAGGGATTGAGTTTGGTCATCTTTACAACCTCTACACACTTCTTTGGTGGTCAGTGATCCAACTGTAAAACTGAAAACCAAAACAAATTCTCTGAAGGGAAGTTGGGAGGTCTGGGCTTTTATTAAAAGAAAGACCAGGGGTACTGGGAGGAATTCTCAAAGGAAACTGTCTAGGGGATGCCAGGGAGTCAAAGACAGGGAAGAGAGCCTGGCTTGAGTTTAGCTGAGAAGAAAAGAGAGCAGCAGTTCATAGATGAGCCACTCAACTCATCTTAGTGCAGTGGCAGAGAGGGGATGCCATCACCTGAAGTCTTCCTGGGTTGGGAGTTTGAAGAGGAGGAGCTTTCAAGATGCAGAACTGAATGAGAAAACTAGAGCTCAGAGACAACAACTGCCCGTGGAGGTGCCTCACAACTTTTTCTGACAGGGTTTCATCTACCTGGCAAGTCTATGGAACACTTCAGTGAACATTGGTATGACTGAATAGAATATTGTAGTGCATAACAATCAATAAAAAGAAGAAAACATAATGATGATTGTGAGACATCTTGAAATTCATTATTTTCTTTCCTTTTGGTAAATATGAGTCCAATAATCAAGATTCAAAGAATAATGATGACTTCGCTGATGATTATAGCTAGTGGCCTGGATGAACTATCTGGTAGTCCATTGCTATCTGTAGAGTTACTTGGCATTTCCTTATGAATTATTCTTTGTTAATCTCCCTAAAGATTTTTCAGCATCTGAGCTTTCTGTGCATTAGATTCCCTTGAGAAACTAGTTCTCATCACTGGGTGTGAGAAAATTGATGACACCAAATAGAAAATCATCTTGAAAACAATGGAAGCTTTTATTTAGAATTGCAATGGTGTAGTGGGTGACAAGGCTATCCCAAAAAGAAAGTTAGGGCTCTCCTTGGATAATGGAGTTAGTGAAGGAAAAATCACAGAAAGATGAAAGTAGCGAGAAGTCTTGCAAAATTGATTACTGATATCAAGAGTAGGGGATGAAGTATATTATTAGACATTGAATATGGTCGGCTATGAAAGGGAAGAGAATTTCCTTAAACTATATAATTCAGTTTCACATCATTATAATGAAATACTGAAGATGGCTAACTTACAAGGTTAACTTGTGGCCCTGGAGATTCTAGATCAACTTCAAATAACCTAATTGTTTCTGGCCTCAGTTGAGCACTCCTGGTGGTTACACCAGGGAGCCTTTGCTGGAACAAATTGCTCACAGGAAACAGAGAGTCTGAGACTATCCTACAATCCTCTTTGAGGCTGTACCCACAATTCCCTAAGCACCTCTCAATAGGCCCTTCCTCTTAAAGGTCCATTGCACTTCCCAATATTTTCAGCAGGGAACAATCTTCTAATATATGGGTCCTGTGGAGCACTATCCAAATTCAAACTATAGCACTGACTTTGAATTCTTCTTGATAAAAACTAGTCAGATCAAAAGATTAAGGATAAAGCTTACTTAAAAATGGGGTTCAGAGGAGGCTAGGCTCTGTCTGCAGAGTCTTCATAGGGTAAATAATATTTACCATGGTCACACTGTCTTTGTTCTGGAACAATGTTTCTCAGCTTTGACTCTGGTCTTATCTTCTTTAGGTTGCCAAGTGTTGAGTCTACTAGTCATAATACTCTAAATAATAGCCATACAGACATATTTGGGTACTTTATTTCAACTATGGAAGCATCATTCTAATAAAAAGTACCCTTTGAATGAGGCAATGTTAAATTGCAACTCATGTGTTTACATGAAAGGGTTAATTTAGACAGTTTTAATAATGAAATGAAGACTTACTTTAGAAAGGAAATGAAAATTTTCTTTCCAGATGGGTAAACTGAGATGGATAAAATGTGTTTCTCCTGATAACGGCAAAAAGCAGCACAGCTGGGAATAAAACTCTGGGTCCCAGTTTCCAGTTCTCGGCTCGCATCAGTAAAACAGAATCAGCACTTTGCTTTCTTCCTCTAATTGCTGTATTTACATGCCCCAGTTCTTCTACTAAATTGTATCTGTATTTAAATATGACTTGTATTTAACATACCTAGCAGAAGCTTTAACATTTAAATAACTTTTAAGAGGTCTTACTGGAGGTCATGGGATTTAATTTTGAAAGCCCAGGTGAGGAGGTAGAACAGAAGTCAAATGAGGGTCAGAGGTCATGGACAAGCCACTATTGCTACTGTAGGTGAAATCCATACTATACAATTCATTTTCCTTTTTCTAATGATTAAAAAATGTTATAGCAAAAATTTAAAATAACACTAAAATAAAATCAAAAGATGACAAAGTAAAAAAAAAAAGAGTACACATTTGCTCACTAAACAGTTTTTAATTAAATAAACAAGAGTTAATTATCCTTAATTCTTATGTTTTTAACATCCATTTGTCACTAGTGTTATACATGTGGCATATAATGACCAGGGTGTGTTGAAATAGCTTAAAATTAACAAGGATCCAGATTTACAGACAATTTTGTGGCATGTGTAAGTATTGTAATTGACATACTCCTGATTCCCAAGTACTGAGGATAATATTTAAGGTGAAAGATGGTGAAGATGATTGAAAGGAAATGATCATGATGAAATTTTCTAGTATTTGCATATCATAGAGTCAGAAATATCATCAAAGTTTTCAGAAATCAAAGATTTTTGTCTTAAATCAAATCAAAGAGATAGGGAATAATGTGAAATATATATTTTAATATAAGAAAATATGTAAAATTTCATTGTTTTTACCAAGTAAAACACCCAGTTAGATTGGAGCAAAAGGGGGGATTGAATTTGTGTGAGGCATAAAAGGAGAGGATGGGGTTATGTGGCTATATATCTTATACAAAATACAGTATTTTGAAATATTTAGCTAGAGAAATGACATAATTTACTCATTCTTAGAACAGCATAGTGTGATTTGAAGGAGGAAACAGGGGCTGAAGAACCAAACTAAGGGCTCTCCAGAAATGCATATAAGAGAAAGTAAGGTTTAGTGTTGTAGTCAAAAGAAAAAAACTGTTTTGGTGAATTGATTAGAGGCAGAATTGATTAGAAATATTACAGTATTTAAGAAAACTTTTCTATGATATTTAGTGGATGATGACTTCATTTACCAGGATATAAAACATGCAAATTGACTGAGAAAACACTGAGGTTTGAAACTTTTTTTTGAAAGTTGTCTTATGATACTAAATTTAAGATATCTGGCAGTTAAAAGGCAAATCACATCAGTAACTTAGCCAAAAAGTCTGAGGAGATATAGTATAGTACTAAGGTACTAAGATACAAGGTATCCCACAAACACTGTTCTACCAAGTGTCATCAATTAATAACATCTTTGTAATTAGTATGTAAAGCATCAAGTATACATTAATGTATGTTTTAAAATCAATAATTGGGATTAGGGAGATGGTTCACCAGTAAAGCACTTGCTATATAAGAATGAAGGCCTGGGCTGGAGAGATGGCTCAGAGGTTAAGAGCATCAGCTGATCTTCCAGAGGTCCTGAGTTCAATTCCCAGCAACCACATGGTGGCTCACAACCATCTATAATTTGATCTGGTGCCCTCTGCATATATGATTAATAAATCTTTAAAAAAAAAAGAATGAAGGCCTAAAGTCAATAACCCAGAATTCCTGTGTTAAAAAATTCCTGTGTGGTGGCATGCAACTATAATTCCACTGCTGAGAAAGCAGAGATGGGAGGATTCCTAGGGCTTCCTAACAGCCAGTTTAGCTGAATCTGTCAGCTCCAGATTCAGTAACAGAGACAGTCTCACAAAATAAGATGATGACCTAACAAAGAATACCTCAGCCCTTCACCTGCATGCATACATGTGCACACACATGAACATAAATGCACATATGCACATCATTTACACTTAATAACTGCTGTGGGATATATTTCTGTATGCTGTGAATATGTTTTGCTCTCATTGGTTGATAAATAAAGCTGTTTGGCCAATGGCGAGGCAAAATAAGGTTAGGCAGTACGTTCAAATTGAAGAAGGCGATGAAGAAGGGTGGAGTCAGAGCAGATGCTGCAAGCTGCCACCAGGAGAAGCAAGATGTGAGAGAACAGGTAACTCCATGAAGCAACGTGGCAAAACATAGATTAATAGAAATGGGTTGAATTGAGCTATGAGCTAGTTAATAATGAGCCTGGGCCATAGGCTGTACAGTTTGTAATTAATATTAAGCCTCTGAATGATTATTTTTATAAATGGCTGCAGGAGTGCAGATGGGAGAGATTCATCCAGACTGTGGGGCCAGGCAGGATAGGAGAAATTTCTGGCTACAGTTGGCACCCAATGTGGGTCAAGAGTTTCCTCCTAAAACCTGAGAGAACTTAAAAAGAGATTCTAGCTTGTGTCTCTCACTACTGGCCACAATACAGAGACTTGTCCCCCGGTCACAGCAGTTTCATTGGCAATATGGCGGGCTCCTGAGGTCTCTCACAGGCTGCAATACAAAGAAGCTTCTCCCAGTCACTGCCTGTGAGCTTGGAATCACAGCCTTGAGCTTAAAAGCACAGGCATACTACTTAATACTGCTCCTCAGAACTGGGGAGGTAGGCATGACTCCTTGGTACCTGTGTCATGTTGAAAAACTGAGTGGGGCGGAGCCAGCACCCAGGGCTGCTGCTGCTTTTGTCCTAGCCATTCAGCTTAGCAGTTTAAAATCTCTCCTGTTCAAAAAATGATTACAGATACACAGTAGTACAGATTCAGATGGAAAAAGGCTCTAAATGGTTTATAATATATGTAAATACATATATAGGCTTGGGAGAATAAAGAGAAGTTATAGACAGTCATAAAAAATATATAGTCTCAAAATAATAAAAGGGGTGTGGTGGTATTGTATTCCCCGACATATTGTGCACCCTAATAAACTTCTCTGAGGTCAGAGACAGAACAGCCACAATATTAAACATAGAGGATAGTCATTGGTAACACACGCCTTTAATCCTAGCATTCCAGAGGCAGAAATCCATGTTTCAAGGATACAGCCAAGCATGGTGACTCACGCCTTTAATCCCAGAAAGCGAGCCTTTAATCCCAGGGAGTGATGGCAGAAAGCAAAAAGGTATATAAGGCGTGAGGACAAGAAACTAGAAGCTTTTGGCTGGTTAAGCTTTTAGGCTTTGGGCAGCACAGTTCAGCTGAGATCCATTTGGATGAAGACACAGAAGCTCCCAGTCTGAGGAAACAGGATCAGTTGAGGAACTGGCGAGGTGAGGTAGCTGTGGCTTGTTCTGTTTCTCTGATCATCCAGTGTTCACCCCAATACCTGGCTCCAGGTTTGATTTTATTAATAAGAACTTTTTGGACTCCTGCTACAAAGGGGGAATAAAATAATGTAAAAAATGAGTCACATGAGGATGGAAAATGCCCAAAAAAATCTGGAATATATATATAATGTTATCTTTAAAAATTTTGACTGCTATGAAAAAATCCTGACTCCAAAACTTAAGTCAAAAGATATGCCACTTTGGGGGAGAGGTTATGCTTTTATTTCCACAGGAAATGATAGGCTATGGATTCATTCTATGTTAAGACAAAATCATATTTGATTGAGGAAGACACCCTGAAATCCTGACTACAGACATAAAAGTATAAACCTGAAAGAACTGCAAGACACACAATATATATTTTACATGTTTAAACACATAACAAGAAATTAACTTTGGCTGACTTATGTACAATGCACAGTCATACTTGTATTAATGTAGAGATATATGTTACCTTTAAAAATGTATATATTTTTAGAATGAGGGGAGCAGACACCAATGAAAACAGATGGCCCAGATGATCCAATATTTCAGAGTGCCTCTGTTGTAGTTTCCTCTGTGTTCTGCATCCAGCATCTCTGCTGGCTGAGATGATCCAGCCTCACAGACTACTCCAGTTAGGACTTGACCATAATCCTAAATTTTCTCAGGGTCCCCATAAGAACAACAGTGCCCCCAATCAGCAGAAATTAGCCTAGAACACTATACCCACATCCCCCCAAAATGGATTATGGATGTTTAGGGGGTTGATTACAAATTGTTATTGGTCATAATCAATCTCTTTCTAAAAGAAGAAAGGGGAATATGATATAAAAATAATAAGATAAAAGACTAGATTATTAAATCTGCTTTAATATAAAAAACAACTATTAATCTTACATATTTTACATTACTATAGATTTTGGTTTATTGATACAAATTTAAAGTTAATTTTATTATACTATATATATATTTCTACTCTTGCTTATAATATTATGTTTTGTAGCTTATTTAAAACATATAATTAAAAATAGAACTTGTCATCTTAATAATCAAACTTATAGTCATGTTAATTAGTTTTTATAGATATGCAGAGATATATTTCAAATGGATAGATAATCTTTAAATACTTCAAAGACCTACAAAATATGACATTTAAAATGTTTTAAAAATTTAGACTTTTCTGGACATTAAGACATGTCTGCTCCTGACAGCACCAATTTACTTTAAAGAGGATGATGGAAATCAAAGAAACCCCATATGGAGTTCTTTCTTATGGCAAAAGTTAGCCATTTGGGCAGGAGACTGCTCTTACATGGACTGCTTGACAGTATGTTGTATAAACTGGACATACAGGGCCCACAGGAAACCCACTGAACTTTGCCTAAACAAGGGGAGATGGTCCTTCAGCTCCTGCTTCACAGAAGATACTGCCAGACGTTCTTCAGGGCACAGAAAAAAATGATTGATGAACTTTGCCAATAGGCAAGACAATCCTTCAAATTTCCTGCTTCACTAAAAAGTCTGCCAGAGACTCTAGGCCTGTAGGCTAAAGATGGATCCCCCGATGTTGCAGAGGAACTTTGGATGATTGTCCAGACAGCCAACCGTCTCTGTCATTTCTAGAATTTTGAAAATTGCTTACAATACACTTCCTGTTTACTTAGAAAATATTATATTCTTCTGGTTTCTTTGATGGAGTTGAAGACTAGATAATTATAATTATAGTTTTCCTTAGTTATGATAAAACGTAAATTAGATATAAAACTTTAGACACATAAATATAGGATAGATGATAGAATATTTTATTTAATTTTACAAACACAAATAGAGTAGATATTGTAACTAATTTTGCTTGATTAACTGTTTTGTTACATATAATTTTACTATTTTAAAGTTAAAACCTTCCATTTTGATTAGACAGAAAAGGGGAAGTGCTGTGGGATGTCTTTCTGTATTCTGTGAATATGTTTTGCTCTCATTGGTTGATAAATAAAGCTGTTTGGCCAATGGCGAGGCAGAATAAGGTTAGGTGGTACATTCAAATTGAAGATGAAGATGAAGAAAGGTGGATTCAGAGCAAATGCTGCAAGCTGCCACCAGGAGAAGCAAGATGTGAGAGAACAGGTAACTCCATGAAGCAACGTGGCAAAACATAGATTAATAGAAATGGGTTGAATGAAGTTATGAGTTAGTTAATAATAAGCCTGAGCCATAGACCATACAGTTTGTAATTAATATTAAGCCTCTGAATGATTATTTTATAAATGGCTCCAGGACCGTGGTTGGGAGAGATTCATCTGAACCGCAGGGCCTGGTGGGACTGGAGAAACTTCCAGCTACAAATAACATTTAATTTAAGCTTAATAAGCATTTTTAAAACATACCCATATGAAGTACACTTAGAAGCTTGGGAAAGGAAACACTCTGCCTTGGAGCCTTTTCAGTTAAGGTGGGTCTCTTTTCCTTAGTATTGGAGGATGTTTTCTACCTGTGATTTGGATATGGCTTGAGAAGGTTTTCAAAGTTTCATATTGGAAGTATAATAGACAAAAGTTTGAGAAAGCATCCTGAGAATGATGATGTAGCATTAACAGGAATTTTAAGAGTTATGGCTGATTAGAAACTAATTGCATATGTTTTAGTTTTGTTTTTGTTTTTGTTTTTTTGCTGGTATTTGTAAATAGATACCTGAAAGTATATGTTAAGGGAGAAAAGGTTTGCTTTGTTCACACACAGTATCAAACAATTCAATCCATCATGGTAAAGAGGCCTGACAAAGCACAAATGCATTTGTCATGACAGGGTAGCAAGAGGAAAGGGCCAAGCCACGTAGGCACTAAGGTCTCAGCACAAAGGACCTCAGTTCTCAAGCCAGGTCCCCTTCCACAGTTCTGCTACCTCTAAATAGTTTATTCAAATTTTGAATGCATCAACTGATTAAATCATTCATTATGCTAAAGACTCATGAACTGATTACCTCTGAAAATGCCACCACAGATTTCATTAATATAGGCTTTTCTCAATATAATCAAGTGGGCAACCAAAGTTAACTATCAAAATAAAATTGTCAACTTAATTCTTGATGCACAAACACAGCATTTTAAGCCATAAGATTCCATCCCTTGGCCCCTAAAGCCTCATATATATCTTAAAATGCAAAATATATACTCAGTCTACCTTTACAAGTCCTCATAGTTTTAATAGATCTGAATTTGTTCAAAAGCCTAAGTTCAAAGTCTCCTCTAAGACTCAAGGCAACACAGAATCTAGACTCTATACTAATTAAATGACAATTTGTAAACTTTCAAGGAACGATGTCATAGATAACACATTTTTGTTTCTAAATTGAGGAGTAGAGAATAGCATGTGAAGACTGAACAAAAGCAAGACCCAAGTCCACCATGGTAAACTTCCAATCCCCTATCTCTATGTGTGGCATCTAAGTACGTGCATTTGATTTGTTCTGTGTACCTTCCTATAACCTGCTCGGCTTCACTAAAAAAATACCCTAGCTTATGTTATATAAAAGCTGAAACACATCCATGCAAAAGTGAATGTCATCCTCTACTCATAATCCCAAAGCACTACCTTTTTGTTGTTGTTGTTGTTTTGCTTTCTTACATCAGCCATCATCACTTTTCCCTGTGCTCAACCTGTATTGACAGTGAGTTTCCAAGTTCTGCTCTGTATCATTGCAGCTTCAGTGGCACTGCAATGCTTTCTGAGTTATAATGAAAATTGTCATTCTCAAAGACATGTTTTCTTAAGACATTTCTGAGGTTTTTAAATCCCAGTATGAATATATAAATTAGATTCTTTTAATTTGGCATAAAATTCTCTTTATCCTTAGAATTATGTAACCTTATTCTTCCAGGTGCAATTAAGACAAGATATATGAAAATGGCAACAAGTATAACAGTCTATGTGTAACACTGAACATGTGCTGGAATCATTTTAGGGATGAGTCAACAATGACAATACTTGCTAGAGAAAGGTTTACTTTCCTGAACTGATGAATCAATAAAGATGTTTCTTCTACATCTTTGAAACTATAGTCAGCATATGAAACTGTTTCTTTGAGTTCCAAGTGAAACTTTGCATCTTAATAGCTCACCTAACACAGTAGTAGGATAATATGAATAGCATGCAACCATTGACTCTGCTGGGTACAAAATGTACAAACCTTCATTTAAATTATATAGCTTGATGGCACCAAATGAATGCCTTACTTGTCCATTTGAGCCAAGTATGGATCAATTACCTTACACTAGCAACTTTCACCCCTGTGTTTTCCTTTCCCTTTCTCTTTCTCTCTTCTTCTTATTCTGCTTCCTTCCTTATTTTCTTATTTATTTATGAATAGATAAATTGATTAAGATAGAGTCTCAGTAGCCCAGGTTGGTTTTGGTATATATAGTAGTAGGAAATGATCCTCCTAGCTCCACCTCCCAAACACTGAGGCTGCAGATGTTTGCTATCATACCTAGATTCTTTATTTTGTATTGTAATCATACAGGATTTAACATAGCAGCCATTTAAAGGTAGATGATGTTAAACTTTTATCTCAATTTAAAAAAGTGTACCAAGAAATTGGTTAGGTTAATAATTGACCTAGAAATCACTTTTCCTGTGTCTGCAGTGATTTAACACTGGAAAAAATAAAGTAAAAATGTAAACCATTGAAATTCACATAGGATGTCCTCTTAGAATTGCTTAACGATTTGGTTGATTCTAATTGCAGCACAAGAAGGAGATGAGTGCCCAAATCTTGAATCAAAGAGAAAATTGCTTAGATAAAAAAATGCAGTACTCTTTTCTTTTGCATTTTAGACTAGAAATAAAAATAATCTTGATGGCAAAATGAAAATTGATTAAAACATTTTAAGATTCAATTTGAATATGTTTATTAGGCCATATAGGAAGTCCTAACTTGAGGAGCCTTTTGGTGTGTATGTATGTGTGTGTGTGTGTTGGAGCATATGGGTGTACAGTTGCACATGTCTGTGTTTCAGAGTGCAGAATCCAGAGAAGGACAACATCAATAGTCTTCTATTGCTTTCTTCATTATCTTTCGGAAAAGTTCTCTCACTGACACTGGAGCTTGACATTTCTACTAGGCTAGCTGGCCAACAAGTGCCTGGGATCTACCTGTCTCTACCTTACAACACTGAGGTTACAGACATGCATGTTCACGCCTTGCTTTCACATGGGTGATTGAGGTGTGAATTCACGTCCTTCATTTGACAGAAAGCGCTCATACTCATTAAGTCATCTCCCCCAACTTAAATGTTTTTTTGTTTAGTTTTGCCTTTAACCAAAAGAAAAACCAGGGATTCATTGCTGGGAGAAATAATCAGAGTAGAGGTGAACTTTCCCAAACAGGAAATAATATTCACTTCATGACTGTGTTCTAGGAAACCTTAATGAGTGACACATTTGTCCATAGTTTTCCTTATTGCAGAGGTGTCCCTGACTCTCAGTGTTATTGTCTGGTGTTTTAGATACAATTAACCCACCACCACAGTCTAAAAACAAAAAATAGGAAATTTTAAAAATGAACAATTCATAAACTCAAAGTAAATATTGTTACAATATATTATTACAATCATTCAATTTTATTGTTCGTTATTATTGTCAGTTTTCTTCTATGCCTAGGTTAAAAATTAAACTTTATAATGGGTGGTATATGTAGAAAATATAGCCCATACATGATTTGGCTCCACCAAATGGGCTTGGGGCACTTGGTCACAAATAGAGGAATAGCCACATATCCTTGCATTTAATAGTTGAACATTTCTTACCTTCTTCTCTTTGTTTTAGTAGAGTAACACTGAAACTGTTCTTTTTTATTTTAATTTTTTTAATTCATTGTACATACCAACCATGGATCCCCTTCTCATAAAACCGTTTTGGTGAACATGGCACCACCACCTTCTTAGGGGATCTGGCATTATCCATACCAATATTACAATAAATTAAAGCACTATATAGTCTTCATCCTTTTTTATTACCTCTTAGTAAGGTGGGTGATTTGGAAATGTTACATAATCAAATGATTAAATGATTGACACACAAGAAAGGTCAAATCTACCCTCTAACTCCAGTATATCATCCTTGGTGTTTAATTTAGTTGAAAATTACACAAACAACCCGTGTGCCTTTTACTATTAAAACACTAAATGCGATACTTCAAATTATATGACATAAGAAGTACCTAGTCTTCAAAAAAAAAAAAGAAAAACAGTTTTGATATTAGACGTGTACTCCATTGTGGTGTCTTTAAGTAATCAGCCCCAAGTTTAGCTTAATTGATCTAATCATGACATTAAGCATTCATTACCAAGAATAGCACAATTACCCTAATTAGTTTTCTGACCTTCAGCCAGTTTTTAGGAACTTCAAGGAAATCCTTCTTAGATAAAGTGCTGTGCCAGGAAAACAACATTCAGTGACTAGTAGAGCCTTTCTAAGTTATACACGGAGCTGAGATAATAACATTTCAGTGTGAAATGGTTGCTTTCTCTACCCTTCATTGCAGCCTGGTATTGACAGGGTCAATTGAGAGAAAAAGCAGAGAGAAATAACCACAGCTTTTTCACTTACAGAGACCAACATTCAAGGGGTGCAAACTTGTGCAGGTCCCCAGCATTTTTGGTTCTTTCCTCGGGAATAACATGGAATGAGGAGCAGATGAATCAGCACAGAAAATGAGGCAATGGGATGGGGGTCAGGTAGATCAGCACTGACAATGGGACAAAGTGTTGGAGGGCTTTAGAGCCTTGTTTTCCCTTCCAAAAGCTTTAAACAAGAGATTTCTGCCTGTTCTTGCATCTAGCTGGGTATGGGAGGGTGTATAGAAAAGTATTTAATTGAATTGAATCCAAATACAACAGACCAGATCTTTCAATGAAGAACCCTTAAATGAAGGATCCTAGGCTCCAATCAGATATGATAATCAGGAAAGGTGTGAGACCCTGGCTGCTGGGGCTTTCTAGAAAAGGACTGTGCAGTGCATGTCCTGAATGTCAAGTGTAGTACAGGAATATCAGTTTCTACTCATAAGGCCTCCTCAGGTCCATACTAAAATGCCATATTGTGGGGGTATTGTGTTCCCCAAAATATTGTGTACCTTAATAAACTTATCTGGGGTCAGAGACGGAATAGCCACAATATGAAACAGAGGCTAGGCAGTGGTAGCATATGCCTTTAATCCTAGCATTCCAGAGGCAGAAATTCATGTGTTCAAGGATACACCCAAGCATGGTGACCCACGCCTTTAATCCCAGAAAGTCAGCCTTTAATCCCAGGGAGTGGTGGTAGAAAGCAGAAAGGTATATAAGGTGTGAGGACCAGAAACTAGAGGCATTTTGCCCTGGAGAGGCCTTTGGCCTGGAGAAGCCTTTGGCCTGGAGAAGCATGTGGCTGGTTAAGCTTTCAGGCTTCTAGCAGCAGTTCAGCTGAGACCCATTCTGGATGAGGGCTCGGGGCATCCAGTCTGAGGAAACAAGACCAGCTGAGGATCCAGCGAGGTGAGATAGCTGTGGCTTATTCTGTCTCTCTGACCTTCCAGTGTCCACCCCAATAACTGGCCTCAGGTTTGATTTTATTAATAAGACCTTCTAAGATTCATGCTACACCATATAGTTAAGCCAAACATGTCACATACAGGGTTAGGGTTGGCCAGAATCTTCACTGATCTATTGTCCCCCAACTCTCGTCCTGTGAGATATGTTATCCATCTGTACAGACTTCTTTCATCAGACCCGGAAGTCCTGAGTAAATGGCTCAAAATAATATTTCTTTCTCTGTGTTCATCATCTTTTAGAAACATGCTCACATAGCCAATTATCTTCTCTTCTCTGAATTTGTTAGTATGCATCACTTCATTGTGTTGATCTTTCTTTCTCTTTATACATATATATGTGTATATATATGAATATATATGATGATGTATATCAGAATATATATCATGTATATCAGGATGATATATATTATGTATATATTAATTCTTTTGGTATTGTACCAAGTCAAAGTACACTAACACTTCCTGTTCAGCCTTCTTTCTTCTAAGGTAAAATTCTTTCCACTCATTCTAATAGTTTGCTCCTCTTTTCTTTCCAAATACCTAAATTCTTTTACTTTGGAAGATGCACTCTCTCTTACAAATCTGCTTCTCTCACTTAATAGTCTTATGCCAATCTCTGCATTTTCTTCATGACTTGATATCTCTGCTACATTTTTATGTCTGGGTTAGTGCTTGCTCTAACTATCAGACTTAGCTTACCAGACATGGCTACTATCCAAATATAACTTGGCAACCCTCCTGTTCATCTCCTTTGCATTTCTGGCTCTGTTTCTTCAGTAGCAAATCCAGGTTTTAGCCTCCCATTAGGTTTTTTTTTTTTTCTATCACCAGTTATCTGTACAGGTGACAACGTTGTTCTTTCAGGTATAAAGTTTCTACCTCCTTGTAAATCTCTTTTATCATTTTCTATAAGAGAGAAACATATTTTACCCGTAAAGACAAGGTAATAGCATCTTCAACACTGCAGTGTCATATAAAAACTATAGAGTATTTTAGTGGAAATATAATCATATTCTATATTCACATCTAAATTAAAGTCTACTGTGATGGAGCACTAGTTTTTATTATCAAACAAGCCTTAAACACCAACGGGGGGCGGGACAAGACTGAAAAAGGAGGCAGATGTCTATAGTTTGCAAGACACTGGAATTGAGTGTACCAACGTATTGGTGTAACAACAACATATGGAGCTTCCTAAGACAGAAAATAGGTGATATTAGCCCCAGGTACCCAGGATTAGTGGTCTGACAGTTTCCAGGTTGCAGCTCAGATATAAAAATCCAGGAAGAAGCTAGATGATTCCAATTGAGAAGGTGGATAGTGAATTCCAGGAAAATGAATTTGCCTGACAGAGGACAAAAGGGAGAAGATCACTGTTCGGAATTAAGGGGATCACTCTCTAGCATTCACTTGCTGTTCCAAGAAAGAGGGTGTACACAGGTAGTTGGTATGACAAGAGTTACATTTTATTATGCTAAGGGTCATCACACAAAGTTCACACTCTAAATTCCTAACTACGGTCCTAACCCTATTTCCCCAAGGCTGCTCACCTGTGCAATGTATCTTAGCTGAAGGTCAGGTCCAGTCTCTAACAGTAGTCTCTGATTTAAGGATCCTAGGGGAGACTTTTCAGCCACAGGGCATATAAAGGTGGTGTCTCTTCAGATGTGCAGAACAGAACATTGCTATTGGTCTCTGCTTATATTCTGTCTAATGGGCACCATAGGGTTCTAGGCCTATGTTGTGTTGTCTTGAGTAAGTGATGTCACTGGGTTCTGGTTATCAGGTGCAGCCTTGGAGGAAAAAATATAAAAAAAAATCTAAGCTATTTTTAGATGTCTAAAAGGCATTTTTTACTATGCTCATTACATCTGCATAGTGATCAGAACTTGCTTTTAAGGAAATAATTTGAGATGGGGAAAGAATTACAACTCCACTCGTCCAAAGCTGAAATAGTGTCTTTACACTACTTGAAACAGATGAACAGATTTACAGGGTGTTGAGTAGAGAAATCAAGATGTTCCTCCAGTAGTTAAAAAAAATTTAGCCCTCTTTGGAGCATTCTTAAAGATTCATAAACAACATGTATTCAGGTTCAAAAAGATCAAATTTTCAGGGAAATGGAGCCCACAAAGGAACTCAAGAGTAAAGCAAGATCCAACATTCAACAAGTTCAGATTCACAGGGTATGGATCCTAACTCAATATTGTCAGGTATACCATAGGAACAGGAATATATAACCACAAAGAAAGTAATCAGGAAGTTTAAAAGGCCCCATACAGGTTTCTAGGCCAGGCCTGTGAGAGGACTCCAGCAATAGCTCTGCCTGAGGCAGTGGGATTCAGCCAAATGCAGCCTGGGGTTTCTAGCCCAAGCCTGCAAGAGGACTCCAGTAGCACCTCTGCACCAATCAGGAGCCAGCCCGGTGCCTCTGGCAGTTGGGCACTATTATGATTTCTTTGTGGTGAGGAAACATGGTCCTACCCAGGGCCATGATAGACAGAGTAGGACAAAGAGACCCACAGCAGGCCTGGGGCAGTCTGCCCTGAGCTCTGAGGAGAAAACATGGGCCTATCCAGCACCTTGCAGCGCCAGGCAGACCAGAGCTATTACGGTAAGCAATGTATGTTGTGGTATGGGACAGAGAGAAACATAATGGTTCATGTTCTGTGGACAGAGGCATATCTGAAGAGGTGAAAGAAGTGAGAAGTGGGCTGAGGTGGGTGGCTTAATTACCACCAAGGGCCATGGTGATGTCTGGGCCTGGGCTGCTGCTGCTGACCATGTCTGCTTCATGGTCTCTGTTGATGTCCATGGTTCCTGATACCACCAAAGCCCAAGAGGATAGATAGGGCTGTACAGAGTTGACCCCACCCCTCACTGGCTGCAACACTATGGAGAACTGGTCCTGCCCCTCACTGAATGAAACACCCAGAAGAGAGGGTCCTACACCTCACCTGGGCAGCACAATAGAGCATGGGTGAGCTGGACCTGGGGGCATGAGGATTGGAGAGCAGGTCATGCTCCTCTCCTATGCCATATGGTGGCATGGGCGAGGGAAAGATGCTTTCCTCCTCCTACCCTTTACTACTTGCAGCAGGTGGGGTACCTAACTCAACCCCTCACAAGCGGCAGCACTTGGGAGAATAGGCCCTGTACATTGCCTGGGGAGCACAGTAGAGTTGACCCTGTAGACAGGGGCATGGGTGAGCCAGCCCTGAGGGCATGAAACAGGCATAGCTGGAACCACCCCCCCCTTATCTGTGGTGTGGTGGTAGGAGTGAGGGAAAGATGTCCTTCCCCTTACCCCTACTTCCTGCCATTGGCAAGGGAGCTGACCCTCCCCAAAGCAGGCCCTGTACATTGTCTGGATAGCACAGCAGAGCTGACCCTGTTTATGGGAGCATGGTGAGCCACCCAAGAATGTGAGGATGAAAGATCTGGTCCTGCCCATCATCTGCCATATGACGGCATGGGTAAGAAAGAGATGCCCTTCGCCTTTTCCCCTCTATGCCTGAGGCGAGTGGTACAGATGGCCCTGAGGTCATAAAAGCAGGAGAGCTGCCTGTGCCCCTTGCCAGCTGCAGCACTCGGAAGAGTAGGCCCTGAACCTTGCCTGGGCAGCACAGTAGTGCTGACCCTGTTGGTGGAGGTGTGGGTGAGCCAGCCCCAAAGTTGTGAGCATGGGAGAGCTGTCCCTACTTTTGTATAATATTTAAGGGTCCAGCCTTAAATTTATACAATTCCAGGGGCCCAGGAGAGACACTACCATAAGTGTGGGAATGAATCCAGTTGCTCAGAGCTCTTTAGTTCAATTCGTTTGTTCCTCAGTCACCATCATTCAATCACCAGTTCAACTCTCTCAAATCTCTTCATTTCCTTGGTTCCTTTCATTCCCTCTCTTAGTTTCCCTAGTTCCAATTCTCTTAGTTTCCCTAGTTCCAATTCTCTTAATTCCCCCAAATCTTAGTTCCCTCAATCCTTAGTTTCCTCAATCCTTAGTTTCCTCAATCCTTAGTTCCCTCAATCCTTAGTTCCCTCAACTCTTACCCCCTTAGTCTATATCCTATCCCAAGCAGCAACAACACTTCCTTTTGTATACAGCACAAGATTGTAGGGGTCCCTGCTAGAGGCTTCCTGGCAATTTTATTTGAAACCCAAAAGGGGAGAGATAAGAGTGGAGTCAGTTGGTAGCTGAAATAAATCAGAAAAGGAATTTGTGTGCTAGAAATTGTGGTTAGGTGAAGGCATATGAGTCTATCATAAATGTGTTCGACTATAAACTTATGGGTGATAGGGTAGGGAAAGTCTATAGGTCACTAAAAGTTAAAACTGTCACTTTTTTCCTCTGCCACCAGTTTCCTGATAGGGCGGGGAAGAGTACTGATAGCTAGTCAATCTGCATCACAGCTTGAAACTCCTGCTGAGGGGAAACTCCCTTTGATCTGAGAGGTTCTCTGGGAGAGAGAGACAGAGACAGAGAGAGAGAGAGACAGAGAGAGACAGAGACAGAGAGAGAGAGACAGAGAGGCAGAGAGACAGAGAGACACAGAGAGACAGAGAGAGAGACAGAGAGACAGAGAGAGAGGGAGAGAAAGAGAGAGAGAGATGGAGACAGAGACAGAGAGACAGAGAAAGAGAGACAGAGAGACAGAGACAGAGAGACAGAGAGACAGAGACAGAGAGAGAGAAAGAGAGACAGAGAGAGACAGAGACAGAGAGGCAGAGAGAGAGATAGAGAGACATAGAGAGACAGAGAGGGAGGGAGAGAGAGAGAGAGAGAGAGAGGAGGCCTTGATTTGCACAAGAAACAAAGCTTGTTTGTCTAGTTGGTAGGCATTTGGCCTGTGAGACATGTGGTCTCAGAAAGGACATTTTATCTTAGTTCGGGGGAGGGGGGTGTGTTCAGGTATCTAACAGATGACTTGGTAGCTATCTGTTCCTTGCTTGTCTTTTAAGGCTTTGTTTGGGGTTGACTCTGTCTTAGGAAGTAGCTCAAGGAGGGTATTTGCAAATGGCAGATACCCAAAACAATTGCTAAAGAGGGGGCCTGGAGCTCAGAGGCAGAAGGTTCTATCAAAGTGACTATCCAGGTGCTTTGAAATGGAGATTCATACACACATACACATTTTTAGGAGAATTATGAGCACAAGGAACTCATAGCAAGGCACAACTGAATATTAAGCTGCATAACATCAATAGTCCTTGCTGATTGGTTTTTCACTCAACTGACCCTTGGTCTTGTCAAGGTATAGCTTATAATATACAGCTGGACTTCTACTTCATATTTCTGTGGCTCACCACACCCTACTACTTTTCTGTCACGCAGCAGTGTGGGTAGGGAAGAGATTTCCCCCCATTTACCTCTCACCCCTCACCACCTGCCACAGACTAGGGTGTAGCTAGAGTTTTCCTGCCTGGCCCACAGTCAGGACAAATCTCTCTCACCCGCCAGTCCCACAGCCGCTCAGACCCAACCAAGTAAACACAGAGACTTATATTGCTTACAAACTGTATGGCCATGGCAGGCTTCTTGCTAACTGTTTTTATATCTTAAATTAATCCATTTCTATAAATCTATACCTTGCCACATGGCTTGTGGCTTACCGGCATCTTCACATGCTGTTTGTCATGGCGGCGGCTGGCAGTGTCTCCTCAGCCTTCCACTTCCCAGAATTCTCTCCTTCTTATCCCGCCTATACTTCTTCCTGCCTGACCACTGGCCAATCAGTGTTTTATTCATTGACCAATAAGCAACATGTTTGACATACAGACCATCCCACAGCACTAGGGAGCTGACCCTTTTTCCCTAAGCAGCTATAGCACTCAAGAAGGTAGGCCCTGCTCCTTGCCTGGGCAGCACAGTAAGGCTGACCCTGTTGGTGGAGGCATGGGTGAACTGGCCCTGGGGGTATGAGAATGGGATAGCTGGCCACACCCCCTTGTCTGCCATGTGGTGGTGAGGGCAAGGAAAAGATGCCCCCCTTGCCCCTGCCATCGGTGATGGGCAAGGGAGCTGACCTCTCCCCCTTACCAGTTAGTTATAAGACTTGGGTAAGTGTGTCCTGCACCTCACCTGGGCAGCACAGCAGAGCTGACCCTATTGACAGGTGTGTGGGTGAACGGGCCTGGGCTGAGAACATGAGCATGGGAGATCTGGCCCTACTCCTCATCAGCCATATGGTGATGTGTGGTGGGGAGAGATGCCTGCCCCCAAGCCTCTCTCTGCCTATGACAGGTGGGAAAGCTGCTTCTGAGGGCATAAGAGTGAGAGAGCCATCCCTGCCCCTCATCAGCTGCAGCACTTGGGAGAGTGGCCCCTTACCTCACCTGGGCAACACAGTAGAGTTGGCCCTGATGGTTCAGATGTGAGAGTGCTGACCCTGAGTACCTGAAAGCAGGAGAAATGACCCTGCCCCTTAACTCATAGCTCTAAGGAGTGAACTGGTCAGGACAATGCTGGAAAGCTCACCCTGCTGCTGAGGACAGGAGGTAGTGGGTGGAGGAGAGCTGGTGGGCTGACCAACCCTACAATTACCCAGGCCCAGAACCAAGGTTAGGAACTGGCCCACCCCAACATCCACCCCATCTATGATCTGCAGGAGTACCTGAAAGGGCCGATCCTGCAGACCCAAAGATGTAGGATGTCCATGACACAGGGCAACAACAGAATATCCAAGAGAAGTCCCAGTGGTACCCAGCAATGATAGTGTAGCAGAAACCAGAGACATCAAACCAGAACAACGACTTGCACATGAAGATATATGGACTAAAGGGTTTACTGTGTAGTCACACACTACAACTTCCATGATGAGATTTTTCCTTTTTTCCTTTTCTCTTTTCTTTTGAGGGGGTTGCAAGAGCAGAGGGCAGAAACAAAGGGATGGGTAAATGAATGGGATCAAGATACATGATGTGAAAGACAAAAAGAATAAATGGAAAAAAAGTTTTTAAAAAAGGCCCCATGCAGATACAAGTCTTTGAATTAGAAGACAAGGACATCAGATTATTTATTATAACTTCATTCTATGTTTACAAAAGTTACAAGGAGACAAAGAATATATTAATAAGGTCAAAGTTGAACTATGAAAATGGAAAATGCAATGTGATAAAGGACATGTATAAGATAAACAGTGCATTGAATGCAGCCAAGGAAAATGAGTATATTTAAGATATTTTGAAAGTATCCACAGATGGGAAGAGGGAAAGGGGAAACTAAAATGAAAGGAGTATCAGTGATGTGTGGAGCAATGCCAATAACTGAGTATGCAGCTGGGCAGAAGCCCTTTGGGGCAAAAGACTCAACGAAAGATACAAACATCGGGACCACAAGGGAAACTAAACCAAGGCCCATCATGGTAAGTCATACAAAACAAGAAAGAAAGAAGAAATCTTACCAACTGAAGAAAAAAAGTCACAGTTTATATGGAACAAATTTAAGAATAACAACAATTTTCCCCTCTAAAATAATGCAAGTGAGAAAACACAGAAACATTATTGAAGAGCTTGTCAGCCTACAATACCAACCCAGAAGAAATTTATTTCAAAAGTCAAGGTTAAAGAAAATAACTTTGAGACATATGCAAGTGGAAGAATTTATTGTCATCAGAATCCCATTAAAAAAAAAAAAAAATAGGAAAAAAAAAACCAGAAGGAATTCTTCAGGTAAAACAAAAATGATACAAAATGAAACTCCAGACATGAATAGCAAACACTTGGACTGATAGTCATATGGGTAAATGTAATGTTTTTCCTGCTTTAGTCTCTTCAAAATAAACTAAATGTTAAAAAGTATTATCTAGTAAGTTTTATAGTATAAATGAAACCCGTGGCCTCAAGGCCACGAAGAAAAACAAAAGCATTCTCTGTAGACACCAAATATCGGGAAGCATGTTAGCAAAAATAATTGGACTTGGGTTTTTGGTGGGGTTTTTTTTGAGGGGGGGTTAGTTTGGATTTTTTTTCTCATTTTTATTTTCTTTTTTTTTTTGTGGGGTAGGGGATCACTAGGGTAAGGTGTTGGTTTTTGTGGCACTCTTATCCTGCAAGGAAAAGTCACAAAACACAACAGAATCCTCTAACAAGAGTTTTATTAAGATAAGGGAGAGGGACAGATGTGCACAGGTCTGGGGAAAGACATGTGAGTGAAGGAGGACCGGGAATCATGGTGCCGGATTATAAAGGCTGGGCCACGCCTGTACACACACAGGCCCATGTGGCTATTCCACACATGTGCATAGATCACATGGTTGCGCTGTGCACTTTACGCAACCACGCAAAGCCTGGTCATGCGAGACGTTTTAACCCAGAAATGACTAGGTGTAAGTGACTAGGTCCCACCGGGCATGCGCAACCCTGCCCAACCTTGGGGGCATATTGTGAATCCATATCATAAGGGGCATGGAAGGACTGGGAAATAAGTATGATCAGGATGCATGATGTAAAATTTCCAGAGAATCAATAAAAATGTTATTTTGAAAAAAATTCTCATTCCTTGATGATGGGATGCAAAATAGTAGTCACTCTGGTAGATAATTTGACTGGTAGCTTCTTATAGAACTAAATGTATTCTTACCATGAAACCCAGCAATTACTCTCCTTTGTTTACTCAAGGAATCTGGAAATTCATGTCCACACAAAAATTGGTCTACAGCAATTTTAACCATCATGAATTTAAAACTTCAAAGCAACTAAGAATGGGTAAATGGCTCAACTATGATAAATGGAGACAGTAGCATATTATTCAGCATCAAAAAGAAATGAATTTTCAAGCCATTCAATAGACAACATATAACAAAAACCTGAGCAGGTACAACTTCAATACAGATTGAAGTCAGAGAAACTGATTTGGAAAAGCTTCAGGTTGTGTGATTTCAACCCCCTGGCATTTTAGAAAAGGCAAGAAAACAGCAACAATGGAAAGATACAACTGCTAAAGGTTAGAGAGAGGGAAGGAGGATAGGCAGAGCAAAGAGGATTTTTAGCAGAGCAAAACTACTGTTTTCATTATATTATATTCCTAGATACATATCACGCTACATTTCTTTAAGTCCGTGAAGGTCCTTCAGTTGTAACATGTGTAGCAATCTGGATGCTGAGAGGAGGCAATGTGTGTGTGTGTGTGTGTGTGTGTGTGTGTGTGTGTGTGTGTGTGTGTGTGTGTGTTACTTTATGAAAGCATCTATACCTTCTGATTTTGCTATGAATTTAAAACTGCTCTAAGAAAAAAAGTCTACTTTAAAAAAGTATACCATCCTAAGGGTCTACACTATGTATGGAGCAGAGTGACATCCTTAAGAAGTGTACTATCACAAGTTAAAAGTGTTGTTGGGGCTCAGTTATACCCAAATGACATTTAGCATGCTGAATACATCCACCTACAGGAGACTGGAGATTTTAGAAATGAAGTCTCTCTGTCTTAATACTGGATAACTGTCTTCCTTAAAGAGATTTGTAAAGATCAGAATTGTTCTTCCTTAGGGTAGTTTGTAGAAAGTAAAGCTCTCATTGTAACTCCTCTCAGCCTTTCCATGTAGGAGATGACATAAACAACCTGTCTAGTCTGCCATGTCTGACAGAATATGAGCCCCTCATTCCAAGGGATCCTTTCCACACTCCCCAATGCAGCGAGAAGCCAATAAAGACCTGAGCCAATAGTATTTCTTGGTATCCTTTCAGTCTAAAGCCAAAGGACCACACCTCATGCTCCAGTACCCTCTATGTGACTTTCCATTCTTCTTCACCAGACATAAACTTTGTAGTTGGTTTTCCAGAGTCTTTGTGTCTTGATTTCTAAGGACTCCATTTGTCATGGAAGTTTCTATTAAATAAATGCATGATTAAATCTAGTAGTTCAGGCCTATAATCTCAGCTATGAAGAAGGCTGAGGCAAGATCACAAGTTCAAAGCCTTCATAGCCTACAGACTGAGTTCATGATCAACCTTGGAAACCTAGTGAGATACTGTCTCAAAACAAAAATCATTTACAAAGTTCTGTGGGTCTCTCCACATCCAAGCACCAGGCCAAGCTATGGGAGTCCAGTTGAAGAGAGGGAAGAGGGATTATAGGAGCAAGGGGGTTTAAGATCATGATGGGGAAACCCATAGAGTTAACTAGAACTTCTGGGAGCTCACAGATGTAGCAGGAATCTTAGAAGGTCTTTTTAATAAAAACAAACCTGAGGCCAGTTATTAGGGTGAATGCTGGAAGATCAGAGAAGCAGAACAAGCCACAGCTACCTCACCTTGCCAATTCCTCAGCTGATCCTGTTTCCTCAGACTGGATGCCTCTCGGCTGAACTGTGCTGCTAGAAGCCTAAAAGCTTAACCAGCCAAAAGTTTAACAAGCCAAATGCTTCTAGTTCCTGGTCTTCACGCCTTATATACCTTTCTGCTATCTTTAATCCCACTCCCTGGGATTAAAGGCTCACTTCTTGGGATTAAAGGCGTGTGTCACCAAGCCTGGCTGTTTCCAATGTGGCCTTGAACTCACAGAGATCCAGAGGGATTTCTGCCTCTGGAATGCTAGGATCAAAGGTGTGAGTGCCACCATTTTCTAGCCTCTGTATCTAGTGGCTGTTCTGTCTCTGACCCCAGATAAGTTTATTAGGGTGCACAGTATTTTGGGGAACACAATACCACCACACACAGACACTAGACCAACAGCTGGGAAGCCTGCATGGAACCGAACTAGGACCTCTGCATGTGGGCAACAGTTTTGTAGCCTGGTCTGTTTGTGGGACCCTGGCAGTGGGACCAGGATCTATCCCTGGTACATGAGCTGACTTTTTGAAACCCATTCCATATGGTGGGATGCCTTGCTCAGCCTTGATGGGAGTGGGGCTTGGGGCTTGGTCCTGCCTCAACTGAATGTACCAGGCCTTGTTGACTCCCCATGGGAGGTCTTACCCTTTCTGCGGATTGGTTGGAGTTGGTTGGGAGAGAAGAGTGGAGCTGGAGGAGGGGAGGGAGGAGGAGTTCTGGTTGATATGTAAAATGAATAAAAAAAATAATTTAAAACAAGCCCAAAGTACTATGGATGTATTACGATGGCAGAGCACTTGCCTAGCAATGTCAGAGTCTGGAAATTCAATCCCCACTACCAGAAAATTAATTATTTCATCCATTAATTCATACTACTTTCCCTTATTAATCTATTTTTTCCTATAGGAGTGATGTTCCTGATCCTTATGATGGAGAAGTGAGTTACCATATTTGTCTACCTCTACATCTATAGTACAAACTGTAATGCAATGATTAGTATGAGTTATCACTAAAAAGATGATAGAATCACAATGGAGATAAATAAGATGTCCATTAAATTAGAAAGAAGAGAAATGGAAAAAATAAAAAACAAAATAAATACATAATACCAAGGTAATAGAAAATATAACCATATCAACAATCACACTGAGGTGTGGTATTGTGTTCCCCAAAATATTGTGTATGCTAATAAACTTATCTGGGGTCAGAGAACAGGACAGCCACAATATTGAACTTGAGGACAGGCAGTAGTAGCACACGCCTTTAATCCTAGCATTCCAGAGACAGAAATCCCTCTGGATCTCTGTGAGTTCAAGGCCACATTAGAAAGAGTCAGGCATGGTGACACAAGCCTTTAATCTCAGGGAGTGATGGTAGAAGGCAGAAAGATATATAAGGCGTGAGGACCAGGAACCAGCATTTGGCTGGCTAGGCATTTGGCCTGGAAAAGCTTTTGGCTGGTTAAGCAATTGGCCTGGTTAAGCTTTCAGGCTTCTAGCAGCACAGTTCAGCTGAGACCCATTCTGGATGAGGACTCAGAGGCCCTCAAGTCTGAGGAAACAAGACCAGCTGAGAATCCGGCGAGGTGAGGTAGCTGTGGCTTATTCTGTCTCTCTGACCTTCCAGTGTTCACCCCAATACCCGGCTCAGGTTTGATTTTATTAATAAGACTTTTAAGATTCATGCTACACTGAGGTACCCTCAAGTTAAAGACAGAGATTGTTACACTGTAGAATTTAAAAAGTCATATGTAATAGATACCTCCTTTCTGAAAATCACTTTAAATTACAATGTTCTATAGGTTCCAGATGATTTCAGTCATAAGTTTTAAGAAACATTAAAGGGAAAACTCCAATTCAATCAATACAAACTTTGCTTGAGACTGAGGAGGAGAAAACACTGAAAATTCATTGTACAAACAAGGCAAGCCATGCAAGTTAGATCTCTACTGGGAAAGATTTTAAATCTGCTCAAGATGAATGGAGAAGTTCTTATAAACCTCTTTCAACAGAAACATGCTTATTTTATGTAAGGTGACAGTGTCTTCGAAATAATGCCCTGTGTCTTTGTTGTTCTTACTGTAAACCGTGCATTCTACTCAAAGAAACAGCCTAGAAACGAACAAAGGCAGAAGGGAACTCTGAAAAGTATTACAAATTATTTAAATATCTGCAATTCTAAAATCCTGATATATTTATTATTTTCTGAGAAGCCTTTTAAAGGTTATTGTAAAAATGAAGTGATTTTTCTTGATAGAAATTTCGTATACCATTCCTTGATGCAAGCTACCCCAATTACCATTTAGCTAATGAACCCTTCAAATTTCATTTGCATAATTGGTGACAATTTTGACAAGAGGAATTTATCCTGCTGAGATAAAAGCATCATCGGACATACCAATAGAGTGATGATTATTTAGTTTAAGATGTGCATGGACATGCCACCACTTAGACAGACAGAAACACCAGATTTTCATTCTGGGCTTCTAAAGTCCATGATTTCTCTGTGTTTATGGGGTCAAGGGCACAATATGACTGAGCACATGTGCATTGGGGCCATAACCAGCAATTGAGTAACATTTTCAGACAACTCAGCAGCCACAGCTTCAACATGAGCTATCTCTTTCCAAACAAGAGGGCATTTTAACTATTATGTCTGAATCCTGATGATTCTGAAATATCTCTTGCTTCAGCTTGGCTCCTAGTTTCCAGAGCCATAAACTAATTTGCATTCTATACCTTACACCTGGTGTCTTCTTCTGTGTTAGGATCATCTTTTCTATACAGATCTAGTCTGGAAAGGAATAATACTACCCATCCTTATTTACATGACAAAAAAGATCACAAATTCTGATTTTCACAGCTGTAGGAGAAAGATGTTACATTCCAATGACATTTTTTTGAGTCCTATGCCTTTTTAGACACCATCCTGCACTGTTTTATGCTTTATAACTAATATGACTTAAAACAGAGGTCTTAAAGCAAATAGAATTTGAGGTCATGCCTTTAAAAACAAAACCAATCCTCACCCCATCTCCTATATGCTTGATATTAAAGAAAACATCCATTAATTGAACAATGGTGTCAAATTTAGTCTCTGATTTCTTCAAGCCAATACTGATAGACCATAGCAACTATTATGCAGAAAACTGACTAACATATTCCCCTTACCTAGATGGAGCCTCCTTATCTGAAGAACAAAGCAACAGTTATTTGAAGAATATGATATAAAATTAATGTGAAACCGATCTCTTTCAGACCACTCTCTCATACTTCAGCATATTTAACAATCAGTCTAGACCTCTGAATTATAATTATGGTGATCCAGAGTGACTCTATAGGAACAAAAACAACGTGTGTGTGTGTGTGTGTGTGTGTGTGTGTGTGTGTGTGTGTGTGTGTGCATGTGTGTGTGTGTAAATCTTGATATTTCTGGCAGATTTGGGTAGTCCATAGAAAATTGACTCATGAAGTATAACTAAATTTGATTATTCTGCTAAGGAATCACAATGTAAAACCAAGCTAATGAAACTTACTAGGCTTCATAAAATCACATTCCTCCTGAAACTTCTGGGTAGATTAGATATGGCACAATCAATATTAAGAACACTTTCTGTATAACACAATGATGTTTCAGTAAAAACTAGACTCACTAGTTTGCAACTTACTCAAATCACTGTAAGAGGCCCAGTTTTTACTATATAGAAAGCTGATGTTAATAGAAGTGGAAAAATATGCAAGGTAAGAAAAAAATACATTTGATAGGGAATCAGAACCTAAGCCTGGAACCAGAGTTTTGCAGTCATTGCTTCAGAGACTATTTGACAAGTGCTGCATGCAGAAGGCAAAGGTTGTACATATATTATTGTGCTGTCACACAGTTACTCTCTTGGTTTTTGGGTCTGTGCAATGGGTTTGGGGTGGCACCAGCTGACAGTGGCATAATTTACCTAATACCTAAGGACATATTCCCAAACACTACATCAGGCTGTCAAGCATAATCTAGAGATTCCATCACCATACAGTGAGATCAGTGTAAATGGTATGTTATTTGGAGGAAGAGAAAAATTCAGGTATATTTGTTCTTATAACAAGGGGTTTATTATATTATTTTAGGAGACAGATGCTTTTCTGTCCTGCATTCTCAGCATTAAGCATAACATTATAGATACTTGAGAGATGTACAATGAATGGATAATGGATAAATCAGATAATGATTTATATAGGGCATCCAAAAGCCAGATACCTGACACAACATGGCTTCTCATCTGATGCTTGGGTTAGAGTCCTTCATTAGCAATGTTCTTATTTAGCTCTGTTTCTGAGTGATGTCTGCTAAGACATAATATTAATAGCGCTTCATCTATTTTTTCACATTATTTTTGAAAGTCTACTTTGTCAGAAGGTAGTTAGGAACTAAGCACAAATTTAGGAAAAGAGAAATGATGTCCGTCCAGAATCAAAGGCTGCTGTTAGCATGTCAAAGTTATCAGAGATGTTTGAGGTGGGCTCTGACTTTGCATATATTCTGTAGAGCTGCATGTTTTTAAAACCTTCCAACATCTGAAGATGCTTGAAGCTGTACATCAATAGCTATTCTCACCCTAAGATGAGACTGTTAACTGCACTGTTACCAGTGATGACACAAGTATTCAGATAAACACAAAATTGTTTGATGCCAATGAGCACAAAATCATGAATGGAGAAATTGAAGTGGGAAAAATATGTATTGCTTTAGGAATAGGAAAGGGTATGTTAATTTAACTGACACATGTCATAAGGCAAAATGTATATGCTACTGCTATGTTGTTATCCTTTAAATAACATGTGATCAGTGGTATAGAGACCGATTTATTTCATCACCCATAAAGCTTCTGAGATCATATTATGCCATTAAAAGCACATTCATTTTCAAAACTAAGTAAAATGGGTCAATTATATATATATGTGTGTGTGTGTGTGTGTGTGTGTGTGTGTGTGTGTGTGTGTGTGTGTAGAGAACATCAAATATCTAACTGATGTCCTATTGACCTTTGCCAGGCCTGGCAAGCTGTGGTAGTTGAGGTTGTTTCCCACAGTGTTCACTCCCTCCTGTTTGGCACATGTGCTTCTAGCCCTTGCCCTTGGGCACTGCCATGTGACTCTCTATGGCCAATGAAATTTAGATAACAACTCCAAATATGTCTCAAGCATAGTGACTTCAGACTTGGCAGATTAAAACATAACATTCCCAGTTAAACTTGAAAGTCAGATAAATGAAAACTCTTCCAGGATATGTGGTATATCAAGTTAGAAAAATGATGTTTATCTGAATTCCAGCCAGTCAGGCTCTTCCTTGATCTGGCCTTTTCTGTCACTAACAGCATACAAACTCATGATCAGACATCTTAAAAAACCATTTTCCCCTCACAAATATTAAAAACTCTTCCTGATGTATATTAGGTCTTCAATAGGAATTTATTAAAATTTTGCTTGCATGCCTAGTCTCTGAAATGAGACTGTCAGTGTTCTCATTTGATGGCCTCATAAGTTCACGTAATTTTCTTTACAGGATAAGTAATCCACATTTTTCTTTGTCATTATACCAGTATGTCAATAAAACAGTTTTTTTAGTAAACTATATGAAATATTTTGTTATATGATTAAAGTTTTATTTCTCATTTTGTTCACTGTTATAATTCTTCTCAAGAGATAGTTTTCACTTTGAAGAACATATCTCAACATTGAATATCCAGTTATCTGTATTTGTTCAAATGCCCTCCTTAAAGTCATACACTGAAAGGTATGAGTGCATGAGAGGAAATCTAAAAATCAAGAACAAAACAAAAGAAAAACTGGACACACATTGGTATTGGTTGTTGTTAGAGGGCTTTTTTGAAAGGTTATGACCATAATTACCTGAAAAAAACCTGTTACTCAAGAAAAATATAACATTTGAACTTATTCCTAGTGGGTGAGTGTGAATCAATATTTTTTGGATTAAACTGAGCTGAGTTGAAAATCCTCTCCTGTAACTCTTTCATTCAGAGGCCTTGTATTATTGCTCAGGGGAAGAAAATTTGGTAATATCAAGAAATGATAACCATTTCCAAGTTCTCTACCATGATTTTCCAAGCTCACCATTTTCCACAGCCCCTCTAAACACCTTTCTAACTTTGTTCATTAATTGCCTATCTAGAGCATCAGAAAATGGGGCCGACTCACAGATGGAAAGTTAAAACTTGAGCCAGACAGCTAATGTATTCATCCACCACCTCCCAGAGCTAGCAGAGCATGTCCAGCTGGTTGAGCATAATAGATTTATTAATACAACACAGTATCTTAATCAGTGAATTGAGACTAAAATTTCTTTCAACAGAAATAAAATGACACCATCACAATTCATGTTCCATAGACTCCATGGGGAAAAATTTCACGCCTGCTAAAACTAAGATTTCCACAGCATCCAGCTGGGACTTTCTCACAAAAAGCAGGACAGATGTGTACTGTGTGCTGCAGTTTAGATCTTATTTCCTTTGGAGATCTTTAAATCAATGCCTCATAAGTGGTTCACAGGGTAGTTTACATACTTGAAAACACACAACAATGTTCAAATTTAAGTATTTTGGAAATGTCTTGCAGTCCAATATGAAACAAGGTAGAAAGCCAAGGATACAAAAATCACAAGTATTTTTTTTTAAAAAAATCTGATTTAAATAAAGGTTCATAAATTTCGAACATAATTTACATTGACTATATTAGCCATCATTTTATAATTATGAAAAGAACTCTTCCACATGCCATCCTACCAGCAGTCCCGCACAGTGAAGTGGGGAAGTGAGGCAATTCTAAAGCTAAGCTGAACAAGTAAACAAAACACTTATCCTTAAAATATCTAATGGAGTTCAGACTTAAATAATACATTTCCAATTTTCAAACTTTCTCCAGCTTTGGACTCCAATAGAGTGATATTCATCAATCTGAATTCTTTGGAGATTTCATAGAAGTTTAAAACCTGGGTTTGGTCACAGGATGATGAAGGCAGCAGCAACAAGGATCTGTTGGTGAGTATAGAGGGTGAAAAGCTGGGGAGAGAAGATGTTTTGGAGGCAGATAGTAAGCACACTTAAGAACATGGACACTAGCTGGGCAGTGATGGTGCATGCCTTTAATCCCAACACTCTGGAGGCAGATCCAGAGATCTCTGTGAATTCGAGGCCAGCTTGGTCTACAGAGTGAAATCCCAGGACAGGCCACAAAACTACATAGAGAAACCTGTCTCAAAAAAACAAACAAACAACAAACAAACAAACAAAAACAAGAAGAAGGAGGAGGAGGAGGGGAGGAGGAGGAGGAGGAGGAGGAAGAAGAAGAAGGAGAAGGAGAAGGAGAAGGAGAAGGAGAAGGAGAAGGAGAAGAAGAAGAAGAAGAAGAAGGACACTAGGTTTCCTAGACTGGACAAATTGTTTAAGGGCTATTGGAAACATTGTAGGATTCCAGCACAGATTATATTATATCCCATGCACAACATGTAAAACTCAACATGAAAGAACAACTTATCTGAAGACCTTATTATCACCATAATTATTTTATCTGTAGTATTCTTTTTATTTGGATCACAAGTTTGTTACTTGTAGAGAAATGACCAGAATCGTATGTGGATGCTCAGGTATATACAAAAATTAGAGTGATGGAATATATTTAAGATTTTAGAAACCAAGATAAGGAATATTTCAATACATTACTTTTAAAAATTTGAAGTAGATGCAAACAAAAGGTCTAAGGATATCTGCTAAGTAAAAGAGATTTTACATGGAACACGTGTGTCCTTGGGTTCTGTAGTCAATATTCAAAAGAAAAAGATTTTCAAAATATTGATGATAACAATTTCTAAATTTTAAACAAAGACATGGCCACCATCAGTGAGTTTTCCTCTGCTTTTTGTCCCAAAGGACAATGCATGTTACTTTATTAAAATGTGATATTATATTTTGTTCATTATGGATTATTTCACATTATTTTGGTTTTGAAACTATTCTCTTTATGAACTTTTCAAGCATTTATTTAGACCTCTGTTGAAACCCAACTAAGATAAGTAAACAATCATGTAGCTAGAGTTTTCCTACCGGGCCCACAGTCAGGACAAATCTCTCTCACCTGCCAGCCCCACAACCGCTCAGACCCAACCAAGTAAACACAGAGACTTATATTGCTTACAAACTGTATGGCCGTGGCAGGCTTCTTGCTAACTGTTCTTATATCTTAAATTAATCCATTTCTATAAATCTATACCTTGCCACATGGCTTGTGGCTTACCGGCATCTTCACATGCTGCTTGTCATGGTGGCGGCTGGCAGCGTCTCCTCAGCCTTCCACTTCCCAGAATTCTCTCTTCCTTGTCCCACCTATACTTCTTCCTGCCTGACCACTGGCCAATCAGTGTTTTATTTATTGACCAATAAGCAACATGTTTGACATACAGACCATCCCACAGCACAATCAGAACCTCTGAAGGCACCAACAGGGAGCTCTTTTTTTGATAGTTCCATGAGTTTTAAAAGTAAAAAAACCCTCATCCTTTCTCTGGCTCATTGATTGGTGCTGTATCCATGTATGTTAATCATGTGGGTGTTGTAATTCCAGTCCTCCAACTCTTACAATAATACAACCTAAATTTCTATGTTATTTTTAAGACAAAACTCTATTCTAAGAAATTCTGAGTAGTAATGACATATGATACTAATGTGTAGCAAGTTCTTTTGTCAGCTGCCAGCTCACAAATAACAACATGGAGACTTACTATTAATTATGAAATCTTGACCTTTAGCTTAGGCTTGTCTCAACTAGCTCGTATATCTTTAAATTAACACATTTATATTAATCTATGTTCTTCCACGTGGTGTTACCTCTGTTCTATCTTGCACCTCCTGTTTTTTCTCCATCCATATAGCTGGTGACTCTGCCTTTCTTCTTCCCAGAGTTCTTTCTTTGCCTGGAAGTCGTGCCTATACCTCCTGTAGACTGTTCAGCTTTTTATTATACCAATCACAACAATACATCTTCACACAGTGTAAAACTACCCCATAACATTTCCCCCCATTTTAGATATAGCAAGCTTTCTTGTCAGACTATCTTTGGATCATCAACCCCCAAATAACAACATGGAGACTTAAAATCTATTTTACCATGTGGCTTGGTTACATCTTCTTAGTATGGTACATCTTACTTGCTCTCAGTCAAATGGCAAAATTGCATGCCTAGATTCCTCTTCCCAGTTTCTCTCTCTGCCTGGAAGTTCCACCTGTTCTCTCCTGCCTAACTATTGGCCATTTAGCTCTTTATTAAACCAATCAGAAGGTACCTTATGCAGAGACCCTTCTTTACAGTGTAAACAAACATTCCTCAACACTAATGCTTAGATATAAATTTTATTAGATAAACCTGATTGGAGCCAGATGTAATAGCATGTCTGATTGGAGCCAGATTCTAGCAATAGGGAGACTGGGGTAGATGGATTGCTATGTTTGAGGCTGATCTGGTCTACATAGTGAGACTTCAACTTAAAATGAAACAAACCTAAAAACTGAGCTGCAGAATGAAAGTAATGATACACATTGAATAAAGAGAGCAAATGTACTTCACATGTTTTCTCTCTCTCTCTTATATAGTTTTCTTGATTCATGAGAAAGCCAATATAGAATAAATAATAATTGAAAACTTACAACAGGTTTTCATGTAATAGAAAGTGAAGGCGGCTCCAGGAAGCAAATTAGAAGCAAGAGAGTTGTTTTCTATGAGACCAGTTCCTCCTAGGGTTGTATGCTACCATAGCTTCTTGAAAAATTATTGTAAAACAGAGCATAAACCTTCTCAAGGTATCTGAACAGTGTTTATGTTCCCTTAGTTTCTAGAACACATTGTGGGGCAAAGAAAACAGAAAAGGGACAAGGATAGCTTTGGTAGTCAGACTTGGATGCAGTTTCAGCTCCAAATTCAGGATCCTGTCACCTTAATTAAGTTAGTATGTATGACTGTGTGTGTGTGTGTGTGTGTGTGTGTG
>CABHPH010125777.1:7407-36974 GCA_902168325.1 Peromyscus nudipes
TCTCTCTCTCTCTCTCTCTCTCTCTCTCTCTCTCTCTCTCCATAACACAGCCCCTAGCTAAGTCTCTGCTAACAGAGTATTTTTAACCTGCCATCTCCTTCCGCTTTGCTGATCTGCAGACAAGGGTCTCTATGAGATAACAGAACCCATTAGTGCCGCTAGAGTCAGGTGGTGACTGCTAAGTGCGTGGTCCTTAGGAGCCCCCTCCTCCTGGAGTTCACCGCATGTGATGCCTAGAGATCAGAGACCAGGCAGGTAGGCTGCCTGGACATGTGCAGTCTGTCAGCTTCACTCTGAAAGGCCTTTCATGCTCTATCTTGGGGCTAAAACACAATGCTTGCCCTTGCCCTTGTGCTTTAAGGAGCCAGATCATCTCATTTCTTAGAGTCTCAGATATTCCTACATTTTCTTATCCCACATGGTCCTCTGGGATTTGGGACAAATATTTCTTACATGATGTCAGAAACTGGCTGTCAAAATTAGACACCCCAGGATGCCACTGGTGGCGAATCCCCCATTATAGGAGAAAGCACAGCTGTCTCTCTTCTCTTTTGGATTGGGGTGGGAACAAGGAACACCTCCCAATTCTGAAATAATTCTGGGGCAAGGGCAGACTGTTTTCCCTCTTCCTCTCTGAGGGTGAATGCTGTTAATAATCAAGCAGAGAAGAGTATGGGGAGCAAGGAAGGAATATGGTAGATTTGCTGGGAAGGGAAGTCAGAGAGCTCTCTCCCCCTGGAGCTTTCAAGGCTGACTATCCCATTCTCAGTACTCTCTAATACACATATAATCAGCCTCCTCCTGATAAGGCCAATTTCCATACTAAACTGTTCATTATTGCCATCCAGCAGCAATGTACAAAAGTGTCAGAACCCATAAGCTTGGGGAGAGTGGACAGGTGAATGTATGAATGCATCTGCCTCCCTGTATTCTGTGGGGAGGTGCAAACCCCCTGGGAGGTGGTGATGAGAAGTCAGGACACCAACAGCCAAGGGTGACAGAAGGACACAGCAGAGGCTGAGTGCAGCTGTTCATCTAAGCAGCATGTATTGGGCATAGAAGTGTAAGTGTGCCAGACACTGTGACGCTGGGTAAATAGCTCACAGGATAGTGGGGGAAAGGATGCTGTTGCAGTGGAGGCCAGCATTGGGAAGAGTCACAAAGTCCCTCCAGCAGAATGAGAGCTGAAACTAGAGAGCCAGTGCTATATAGAGAAGGCTTCCTGGGGAGGTGACATCTCAGCTAGGTTGTGCATGCTGGTCCAACTCTCTGTGACTCTAATATGCACGGTTTAAAACCTCCACCTCAGGCCTCTTGGGCTTTCTGTGCACATCTCTCATGAGGAGCAGTAGACTTCACTCCTGTGACTCCTTCCTTGTGTCTCACCCTTATTGCTCATAGTCAGCTCATAACCAGATCCTATCTGTCTGTCTGTCTTCTGCAGATCATTTCTAGCCATCCCACCCTACCTCCTACTACCTCTCTGCCCACCTCAAGGAGATTTTCATGATCTTGTCCTGACCTTGTACTGGCTCTCCTGTTCTGCCTCCTTCAAGTTAGTTTCCTAGTTTAAAAACCCTTGAAAGGTTCCCCGCAGCTTTTAGGATATAGCGCAACTCCTGAGCAAGGTACTTGCATCTGCTAGACACCCCCACTTGCTCCTACAGGCCTTTTCCATACTACCTCTGCCATGCTCAATACCTTGCTGGCTTTGCTGGTCTCTGTTGTTCAAATTCTTAAAAGGTCTTATAATAAAAAACCTGGAGCCAGATATTGGGGTAAATGCTGAAAGATCAGAGAAGCACAGCAATCAGCCACTAGTTCTCACCTCTATGAAATCCTCAGCCTAAAAAGAGTGAGTTCCTGTTTCCTCATGCCTTATATACCTTTCTCTGTCCAGATATCACTTCCTGGGATTTAAGGCATGTGTACTTCTCAGTACTGGGATTAAGGGTGTGTGCCACCACTACCTGACCTCTATGTCTAATCTAGTGGCTGGCTCTGATCCTCAGGCAAGTTTATTAGGGTACACAATATATTGCCACACTTCTCCTTTTTTTGTCTGAACTAATGAAAGTTTATAACTAATATAAGAAAAACTATATATAATAAATACAATAAGTATATACAATATATACAGTCAAGAATTACATTAACAATGTCTAGTCCATTAACATTTGGCAGATTCAGAGAAAATATTCCATTATTTATCCTATTTTGGTGAGTCCAAAATGTACCTAATTCACTTTCTATCTTAACTTGTATTACCAGCCAAAAATATCTTTTAATGTCTTGCAATCTTATACACTTTACACCTCTTCTTGAGTTTCTTTTCTGAATTTGTTAACAAAGAAAACTATAACTATCTAATCTTCAACTCCCTCAGAGACCCGAGAAGGAAATAATATTACCTAAGTAAGCAGGAAGTGCAAACAAATGATTTCCAAAAAATGTGAGAAATGACAAAAACAGCCAGATGCCTGGACAGTCACCCAAGATTTCTCTGCAACGTTGAAGCATCCATCTTTGGCCTACAGGCCAAGCATATCTGACAGATTCATCTGTGAAGCAGGATTTTCTAAAGAACCTTCCTACCTTGTCTTGGCAAGGTTTGGCAGTCCTTTCTTTTGTGTCCTGCTTGTCCATTTTAGGCAGCATACTGTCAGCAATTAAGGCGAGGACATTTTCTTGCCCAGTGCCTAACTTTTGCCACAAAGAAAATAAACACAATATGGAGTTTCTTCAATGCCTGTCATCTTCTCTGAAGTATATTGGTGCTGACAGGAACAGACATGTCTCATGGTCATTAAAAAAAAAAAATCTATGTTATTAAAACATCTTAAATGCCATATTCTGTAGATCTCTGAAGTGTTTGAAGATGACCTATCTATCTAAAATATATTTCTGTTTGACTTTGAAAATGTACCTAATATGACTACAAATTTGATTGTAATGACTATTAACTTGCATTTCTTATATCCTAATTAGTTGGTAATAATAACTTTCAAGGACTAGCAATTTGCATTACATTGCTAAATGAGCTCTATAGGTACAATATCTTGAACAAGATTAGAAATATATGTTCAGTATTTTCAAACAAAATTAATCTCAAATTTGTATCAATATACAGAATTTGTATACAATATGCAAAAATCCAATCCAATGTAAAATATTTAAAACTAGTAGTTGCTTTCTGAAAGTAGATTAAATAATCTTTTTATCTTATCATATCCATATTCTCTCTTTTTTCTTTTCAGAGTAGATTCAATAATCTACCCTTTACCCATCAGTGCTTCCCAGTAATGGGATTAAAGGTGTGTGCCACCACTGCCTGGCTCTGCTTCCAGTGTGGCCTTGAACTCACAGAGATCCAGACAGATCTCTGCCTCCCGACTGATTGGATTAAGAGTGTGTGCCACCACTTCTTGACCTCTTTGTCTAATCTAGTGGCTGGCTCTGTTCTCTGATCCTCAGGCAAGTTTATTAGGGTACACAATATATTACCACAGGTCTCTCTTTTCTTTGTTGGGTTCTCTTCTCCATCCATAGTCTCCACCCCCGCTTCCTCCCCCACCCCCGCAAAGCCCTGGATCATGCCAGTCTCCTGACCTCTGCCTAAGAAAGTCTCTATCCTTCCAGACTTAACTCAGATCCCACCTCCCCAGTGAAGCCTTTACAGATTGGCCCAATTAGAATAGTTGTTGCCCCCAGAATCCTACATTACTTCTAGTTAGTTACAATGTTGAGAAGAGCTACCCTTGTATATCAAAGTCTTATATATTCTTTCTTTCTTTCTTTTCTTTCTTTCCTTTCTTTCCTGCAGTGTGTAGTGTTGAGTGCCCTAGACTTTGGAGAAACATCAGAGGCTCTACTAAATTTCGCTCTGTCCATGTACTTGAAGTATGACTTTGAACAAGTCAATTAACTTCTCTGTGATTGCCTTCTCTCTCTACATCACAACAGCAGTAGCTACCTAACTCACAGGGATGCTAGAGGCTTTAATGTTTTCCTCCAGGTCAAGTATGTGGGATGGTGCATACTTGCTGTCCATTATTCCTTGTTATTTCTGCCTTTCCTACTGGGTCATAGTTTCCTTCAGTCCAGGAAGCCAGCAGAATCCATCTTTGTATCTCCCAAGAAATCCTTCCAAGAAAGGAGATAAAATGAGGGAGTTTCTAAGAGCTCATGAGTAGTTAGTGCTTATTTTATAGTTAATAAACTTGAGGCCAAGAAGAAGCTGAACAATGTGCACAAATCACAAAGGTAGAAACCAATCCCTCAGGAACATACCATGAGGGGCTCCCACCCACCTTTCCTGCTCAATACAAAGGCTATTTCCATCTCCTCTTTGCGGAGCAAATGATCAGTGTCATGTCTCCAGCCTTCTTTAGAGTATCTCTGGGTCATTTCCCAATCAGTCCCACCTTGAACCCTCTGCATTGGTTAGGCTCAGCAGCCCTAAGCTCTTTTGCATTTCCTAAAGAGACAAGTTTCCCTACCTGTCCATCAGAGTGTTCTGCTTAGCATGAGGTGCTGTGCAGTCTTTAAATGGCCTGCAGGCAGAATCTGGGCTTGGTCTGAACACAGAGTTCAGACCAAGAAGGGGAGAGAACAAGCCTCAGTGCACTCCAGTGGGCCCACCACCCAGCCTGCCAGGCACCCAGGCTGCAGTCAGGCGCCTGCTTTCACTGCAGACTTGATGCAATCTGGAAAGCGCATTAAACATTGCACAGAGTAGTTGACATGTAATTAATAAAGTACAGATTTTGGCTGGAAGCCTCAACTTAAAATAGCACCATGAGTGTAGGAAGAGGAAGGGCAGGGGAGGTAAGTCAGAAGATGGCAAGGCCAGTGTCTCTGAGAATATTGGACCCAGTTCTTGCTGAAGCACACCAAAATTAAGGTAGGAGAGAAAAACAATCTTTTACCTTTTTAAAATTAATGAGGTGAAACTGAGGCTCATGGAGACTGAATAAATACATATCCCACCATGCATCATTGGACAGAGCTGGGGACCCAGCCCTGGGAGAGTGTTTGACGCTTGCCCACACCCTCCACACCCATAGGTAGTCAGAGAGCACTTTCATATATCATTGAGCTGCTCTCTCATGAAGTTGTACATTCCAGGACTGTTTTTAATTTGAGAGATGTTTTAATGGCATTTTGAGACAGACTGTTCCCTCACTGATTCTCCAGAGAGGCTGAAGGGAGCTTTGCATCTTCTTTGAAGAAAAAGAAAAAAAAAAAAAAAAAAAGCTTTTTTCCTGCAAGAGTGTTCAGAGAGCTCTTTGCTGCAGCTAGCCAGCCTGCTGGTGAGAGAGGTGAGGAAGTAGAGGAAAAGGGAGAAAGGCCTCTGTGGTTAGTTCAAATGCCTGGCCTCAGGGGCTTTTGCCATTGAAGTAGGAGCCCTGTTGCTCTTTGTCATAGATTCCAAACTGAATTTCTGAAGTAAAATGCAAATTTCATCCCAGCTAATCAATCCTGGCAGGGTACCTCAAGCCTGCCAGGGCACACCCTAGAGCCTAGGAGCACTAGTTCTGGGTAAAGGAAACTATGATGGAAGGATCTAGAAGCTCCTAATTCAAACAACTTTGACAACATAGGGGAAACTGAGGAATGTTATACCTATCATCATATTTTGTAGTGATACTTCATGCAACTTGGAATAATTAATCAATTTCTCTACGAGGCAAAAAAATAAATGTGATCTTATTTAAACAGTGGTGAGTGGGTAAGGATATGTCAAAACCTATCACATCTCAAGACCTACTGGGCCTTCTTTGAGAGTCGATGTATTACTCACATGAACAGGCCCATAGCACCAGCTGGTATGGCATGATCCATGTTGCCTTTGCTGCCATCCTCCAGAGCGTACACTGTCCCTAGCACACAGTAGAGCTTTACTGTGTCTGAAGCAAGGTACAACAGACCAAGCCCAGGTCTACTTTAAACCACCTAAGCCTCAGTATAGTCATCCACATGATAAATGAAAAGAACACCATGGGACATGGAGTTGTTGGGTGCTAGGAGTCACCTGTCCCTTGTTCTACCACTTCCTGTATCTTCCTGTCTTCTGTCCCATGCCTGGCTTACTACCAACCAGATGGATCAGATAATCAAAGGAACATAAGGAGTTTCTGCCACTATCTGCTGGCTTTCCAGGCAGGTACCTTGTTCTCAAATGTCCAGAACTTGAACCCACAACCTTATACTGCTACTTCATTTCAGGGAGATATGAGTCAGAGCTCCAGAGAAGAGGCCCAGCTATCAGCCAAAATTCTAGCTCCATCCCTTTCTACTTCTGGGAGGTTTGTGTTAATGAAGAAGAGAAGGGACAGAAGAAATGCATGTGCTGTCCCTGGTAGCAGAAGGGTGGAAGAGGGAGACTAGGGAGTGGTGGGTTGGGTTTCACTGGCATTCCATTACAGGCCTTTGCTGGGCAGCTGAATCAGAGCTGAGGGAGACCAGAGGAGTCTTACAGTCGACTGTGGGCAAACTTGATAGCCCATCTGGAATCCATCCACAACCAGGTCCCCTCCCCCATACACTGATCTATTGGTGGAGCTGCAGTGGAGGAGCAGGGCCAGGAACCTCAGCCATCAGGCTGGATAAATCCTCCAGGTGCCATCTCTCAGCCCGGCTGCCCCCTCCTTGCTTTGAGAGCTCAGGCCCTATGCACAGTCCCTGCTTCAGTTCCTGCCCCTTCCTTTGTGACCTGATCTGAAGGCTTTGAATAGGGCAGGAGGAAAAGGAATGCCAACAGAGTCCCAGCCATGCCTAGTTTTTTTAGGGCCCTTGAATGCCAGCTCCATGACAGCAAGAAACCTGGATAGCCAGCCGGTATATTAGCAGTAGGCTTTCTCAGCCCACGGAAGTCAACTAGCCCTTAGCTGTTGGCAATCTGAATTTCCTCCATTGCCTATCACCCCAACATCTAAAAGTCCAAACTCTTGAGACAGAGGGAGCCAAGACCTAGAGGACAAGATACTACACGAAGGTCAGGGAGGACCGTTTGCTCCCAACCTGGCACTGGCTCTGCCATGGCTTGTTTTCTGACTTTCCAGGACTATTTTCCTTTGTGAGAAGTCACCTTCCTCTCAGGATGAACATGAGGATCGTGGAAGGAAAATTAGATGATAGAGACAAAAAAAAAAAAAAAAACATGTCATGACCAAAATACTCCTCAGCAAGGGCAGAGAACACAGATAACAGAACCTGTTACAGGGACCAGAGCAGCTTTGCCTGGAAGAATCGTGCTAGCTCCAGGGTGTCATCCCTTAAAGCTTCCAAGCAGGGATTTCCCCACTTTCTTTGCATCATCCCATGGCTTTGGCTGTAAGGAATCATGACCATTTTATTGTTAATTGTCATATTTTGTTAATTTCTGAACATCTATCCAGCATGTGGGAGTGGGTATGCCTGGGGGCTGCTGGTTCCTCATCCAGCAGAGAACAGGAAGGAATTGCTTAGGGAACACTATAAACTGGCTTGAACTACTGGAAAATGAGCTCAAGCTCTGTCATTTTGGGGAGGATTCTTTTTTTGTTGGAAAACCCCATAAGGTGAGAGGCACCTCAGACCACCTAGAGGAAGCCAGGCCCTTTTGCCCATCCCAAATCTCTTTAACAACAAACTCTTTGGGAACAGTGTGTTTTCAGAGTACAGCTTCCTGAATAGTGTTTGTCTAATCTGTCTGCCCCAAATCCCTCTCCAAACACTAAGTTTCCTGCCCAGCACAGGCAATCAGAAAGCTAATTATCTGAGATTAAGAATGGGGGGTTATCCCTTTTAATTACAGGGAATAATTAGCCCACCTGATGTCAGCAAAACCAATGGAATTAGAAGTAAAGTCTAGGTTGGAGAGGTCAGTGTGGGTGGTGGGAATGCTCTGAGCTCTGAAGCTGTTTTCTCTTGGCCATGGCTGATGCTGAGTTCCAGACAAATGTGGGTATATCGCTGAAAAGAGCATCTGTCTTGGTGATGTGGAAGAATGTGTATATGGGGTGGGGGTGGGCGGACAGAAGAGGCAGAGAGAGAGAGACAGACAGACAGACAGAGATAGAGGTACACAGAAAGAAAAGTAAAAACAGAGCAAGGAGAGCTTCCAGGACTGAGAATGGAAAGATGGGGAACAGAGGAGAAAAAGGAACAAGGAGGATATGAAGGAGGTGACCTGTAAAACAAGAGTCGTTTGTAGTCACTATTATACCCATAGCTTTGTAGGCTAGCATTCCTGTTAGTTGCCCTTCTGTAGGGAAGTCAACAAGCAGAATCTGCACCCTGCTTGCCTCCTCCCTCCTTTTTGCCTTCCTCCCTGTTTCTCCCCACATGCTCTCCTCTGATGACGAGCACACTGATCTAGTTTTGCAACACAAGGTGCAGGTGCCAAATGCTAGAGACCTGGCTGTGGCAGAAACAGGGTGCTAGCCCAGTCCTCAATGATCGAGGTTGGGTGTCTTCTGTGGCCCAAAGAAAGGGTTTTCTGCCCTGCAGCCTTCATCATCTCTCTGAGAAGACTCTCTTGGCTCATAAATGCATTCATTCAGTGATTCATTCATTCATTCATTCATTCATTCTTTACTTTACAAATGCACCCAGAACTTTTACTGTTAAAAACTTTATTATTCAATAAAGGCTGACCCATAGTCAGTCCTGAGGCTTTCGTCAGTGTGTGGAGACCAGGCCAGTTGGAGAATTCTTTCCTACCTCTTGAAACCACCTGCTCATCCTTAAACCATCACAGGCCCTCACTAAGAAATACCCACTGGGTGAATGCTGCCTACAAAGGGTGCATGCACACATGCCCAGTGCAGAGACCGAGACTGAGCCAAAGCAACACTGTAGGTGAGGATCAGCATAAAGGGAAGATGTGAGCATTATTATTTGCACATTTTCAATCTCACTTTTTTCAAAGGAATTAAGGTAATTTATAAGAAAATATTGGACAACATAACAATAACTAACTTAGAACTAGAACATCCCTGCCCCTTCCTTCACAGAGACAGAGAAGGGAATACACTACTAAGTTTAAAAGAGGCTCAGGACTAAGGTTAGATTTGATCTGAGGTTCCCGGCAGCCAAAAAACTCTTCTCTCTGGTTGAAGGACTCATTCCCATTTTCCAGAAAAGACTATTCCCAGACTTTATATTCTACTATAATATATGATCATGTGAGGCCTTATACAGAATCCAGGACAAGAGTTTAGCATCCAAAAATTCAGAGTCTTCTTTTAAATGTCAATTTTTAATATTAACCCCTTATCAAGTACCAAGGCTGTGAGATGTGTGCAACAACCAGTATTCAAGGAAGTACTCTCACAGAGTAACAAACAATAAAAGCATATAAGACCATAAAGAAAAGTGAACTTGCATGTTCAGTTTTGTAGTCCAAGACTAGAGAGATGGCTCAATGTTTAAGAGCGCTGGCTGCTCTTCCAGAGAACCGGGGTTCAAATCCCAGCATCTACATGGCAGGTCATAATTGTTGGTAACTCAAGTTCTAGGATCTGACAGGCTAAAACACCAATGCACATAAAAATAAAAGGAAAAATTTAAAAAGAAAAGAAAAAAGATTTTGTAGTCCCAGTTTGTGACTTTCCTGAGTTCTAAGTTGATCAAGGATAGAATGCAATTTTTAAAGTACCCTGCTGAGCTTGGCATGCTGCTAAAAGTTGCATAAAATGAACTATATGGATTCAACGTCTACCTCTAGAAATTTATAACTTATGTTGGCACTTAGATTAAGACTAAGATGGCAGCAGAATCATGTTAAATGAAAGAATAAGATGTTTACATCACACAAAAGACAAAGGTTAGCATCTTTTAGGGAGACTAATAAATTGCCTCAAGTTCAGGTCCTTGCTAGGATTGGCTGGTTATGACTTGTGGCCATTTGCCTCCCCAGTCTGAGCCCCAGACTGGGGCTTTGGTGGTGTGTGATATGGGTTTGGTGGTAAAGTGAGGGTCAGTGTAAGATGCCTGGTGCAGTACCCAACCCATAACAGCTTTTAGCATTAGTAGGAGGAGCCATGAGAAAAGCAAGGAGGTGCAGAGCTCTCTGGGAAGCTGGGAACCTACTTCCTTTTCTGAGCCATCTCCTTCCTCATAGCTAGGACTTACCAAGGCCATTTCTGGAGATACTTTATCATAGATGGTTCCTCAGGAGCCAGAACTCACCTCCCCCTCAACATTAGAAATGTTTATATTATAACTTTATAGGTATCTGTGACTTCCTTTTGATCCATCTATTTCCTTCTTTGAAAAAGGCCCAGACCCTGGGTGCTGCTGAATAGTCATGGTTTACGTCTCTCCTGCCTGGACACCCTCACAGGCTACCTAGCCTTCAACCTTCAGGCCCTTTCCATTATTGTCCCTAGGAAGTTCTGATATCAGACTAAATAAAGAATGTTTCGGGTTGGGGATTTAGCTCAGTGGTAGAGCGCTTGCCTAGCAAGCACAAGGCCCTGGGTTCGATCCTCAGCTCAAAAAAAAAAAAAAGAATGTTTATTCCCACCTCTCTTAAAGGAATCTCTGTCTGGAGTGGTTGCAGGTCAGTGCCCTGAAGCCTCCAGGTAACAGCCAAAGGGGCTGAGATGAGAATCCATATGACCCCACTTCTCTCAGACACTCTCTCCTAGTATGTCCTGAACCAAAGTAGCCAGATAAAGAACTAGGAGTCAGCACACACAAGGCTGGTCCATTGAACATACCCCTGCCTCCTTCTCATGCTTCTTTGCAGCTTCTCTGGTACTTCCTAGCTCACTGCCAAATTGTCAAAAGCACCAAGAGGCAAAGTGCTGTTCAGTTAATGATCGCAGCCCCAGGAGAGGTATAGAGCTCTTTTAAGAGAAGCAAGTGTAGGGGGAATGGGGACGTGGGAGGGGCAGAGGGGGATGCTTTAGTGCTTGGCACAAAAGCCAGCTCTTTCTAAAGCACAGATTAGAAGTGGGCAGGTCTGCTCAGCTGCTTTCTTTGTGGGTGAAGTACTATAGCCACCCCTTCACTTTACTCCTTTTCAGGAAGTAAAAAGGGTCAGAGTCAGAATGCTGCCATCCTTTGATGGGTCCATTTGCCTCAATGTTCTGGTCCCCAGCACAGACCCTGTAGAGGCCCTAGCAGTCCATTCCTTCTCCCCCAGAACTTGGGTCTACCTCCGCCACTCTCAGCAGATGGACCTAGGCCTTTGGCTAGCAAGCAGTACAGGAGCTGGCAGGGTACACAGTAGTACCAAGCCTGGAAAGGCTGGAGATGTATGCAGCCTAGTATCTCCCCTAGGTCCTTAATCTGAGGAAAGACCCGTACTAAACACATGTAACTTCACTGGGAGACACACCAGCAGCTATGGGGCTGAAGGGCTGTCAGTGCAAGAGGAGGTAGCTTTGGGTTTAGATCACCAAAGAAGATTAGTATCCTAAAGGTAGACCAAATTGTAAAATAAAGATGCAAAGACAAAAAAGCTGGGGATGTAATTGGAAAGGGGTAGAACACCATGTTAGGTGGATTCCAGTGACAAACTGGGAAGACTTTTCTATCAATGGGGACAATTAAGGTGTGTGTGTGTGTGTGTGTGTATGAGAGAGAGAGAGAGAGATAGAGAGAGAGAGAGAGAGAGAGAGAGAGATTTCTTTCAATATTCCAAAAGTGATGTACACTCATTTTTTTTTAATTATGAGACTGAGACAAGCAAGAGAAAGAAAATTACAAACATCTGAAATTTAAGGAATTTTGCTTACAGAAAAGGCAGGATCAAATACGTGTTTTAAGAAGATTAATCTGGCAGTGTTGGGGAGAATAGATTAGAGAATGAATATGCTGGAGGCAAGGAGACTTCTCAGGTTATTGCAGCTGCAGAGATAAGAGGCAATAAAAACCCAGACCCAGTAGTTAGCAAAGAGACGAGACATACAATGTGTGAATATAGTCTCCATTTCTCTTGGTCACACACATTTTCTGCACCATGGTACACATACTCCATGTATATATATTATTTTAAGAGTTCTTTTAAAATATCAGGTGGTCACTGTGCATCCAGACACAGGCCCTGGGTCAGGTCATAGTTCTCAAAGCCCCAGACTTCCATCTTGCAGCTCAAAAGCCACCTTTGGTGTTAAAGAGAGCAGATTACCATTCCAGATTATGCAAGGTAGGGCAATCACAGACTATTGAAAAGAATGAGTTAATTTGAGAAGGTAATAACCTTTTTTTAAGTTCCCTGCCCTTTGCTCTTTTTCAAAACTGCAGATAGTCTTCTTGCCACCGTGCAGGAAACAGCTGTATGATCCTTCCTTGAAACAGCTTTCCAGAGGTCCTCAGCACTATACTGTGTAGGCACAGTTTCTAGTCCAAGTGAAGGCAGTCCCCTCTTGTTTGACTTAAAGGAAACCAAGACCTCACAGAGGAGCAGAGTGGAAGGGAGTTTCAGAACCAGGCCCAACCAACTTTAGGTTCTGCTCTGCCACTTACTAGTTGCGATCAGCTTTATACATTTAACATTTCTTCCCTGTAAAGTGGGAGGGGGCCTACCTCATGGAGTTTGGGAGATTATTTATTCATGTTCACACACCCTCAACCTTTAACACTGTGGATGAGATAGAATAGATACAAATAAATTCGTTTAAATTAATTAATAAGGAGAGAAAGCTATTCCAAAGCATATGTATGTGGAAGTGCTGGCTTCCTTGTCCTACCTCCTTCAGGGAAAGGAAACCAGCCTTTCTCAATATGCCTACACCTAACCCTGCTATCCACCCATCCCAATACCTGTTGAGGAAGGCTACCCTGCCCTCCACATGACCCCAGAGTCACTTCTTGGTCAAAATGCCTGGGCATCCCCAGGAAAAGAACCTGTGTGTGGTACTGCGAATGGAGATTCTTGCATGAGCTTTGGGTAAACAAAGACTCCTTGGTCTTGGCAGAAGTTCTTCATTACTCTTTATTAATTCCCCTTCCCTCCTTCCCTCCTCACCCCTCCCAATTCTGTGCACTGTGTGAATTATAGCTTTGCCTCTGCATAATGTGATTTCATCTATGGCTGCTTAATGCTTCAGCTGACTCTTGCTGTGTTTATCTTAATGTTTCCCAGAACACTCTACTACTTCCTATGCCTGACAGTGTCTCTTGTTTCTAGCTCCTCAGACCTGCCCAGCCCTAGGGTTCTAGCCTTTTGTATGAGGTATAGGGCTGGGCCCTTAGAGAAGCCCCTCAACTGGACTTTGCCTTGGTTTCTTTCTGGTTTTTGTAGTTCAAACCCATTGAAGAGGATAGAACCAAGGATATAGATTCTTTTTGCTGCCAGGTCTTAATGTCACTCTCCCATGAGCAGTCAAGGGAAAGGCCCCAGGATGGGAATCTCATTGCTTCTAGGAAGCAAGATTTGAGTTTAACCATAGAAAGGTGAGAACAGAGCCCACATCTCATCCTGGAAGTGGCATCTATCAGTGACTGTTTGGCCGTCCTCCCTTGGCCCAGGAGGAGCAGAGAAGACCCAGTTTAGACCAAAACCCTGGCCTTCAGTGTTCTACCCACTCTCCAGCCACTTTCTCCAATCTAGACTGCATATTTACCTTATTCATTGTAATGCTCAGTAAATGTTTATTGACTTCTACCTTACATGCCAGGCTGTTAATAGTCAGACTGTTCCAAGATGCCAGAATCTGAAGAACTCTTTTCTGCATCCTAGGGAGAAGCCCATCATATCCTGACCACATCCCACCCCCAAATCCAGATGCCTCTAGCCCTGTGAACCCCTCTGCTACACCTCCTGCTCTCCATTGAATATCTTGGGAAGTTTATAACAGAAACAGAAACTGAAATAATTATATCAGAAAATGGCAGTCTCCACTGTAAAAAGCCTTTGTGATTGACCGATACCTCTGTAGGGACCAGTGCTGGGAGTGTGCATATAGTACAGCAGGCATCTTAGCTCAGCACGTCTTAGTGGCCTCCTTTTTCATAGACGAGGGATTCTTGACCCCATCTCCCCTTTTTCTCTTTTCCCTTGGCTCAGTGTAACCCACAGGCTGCTGAATCCCCCACCAATTATCAGAATATTTGGGGTCAGACACATAACTATCCTTCAGGGAGCCTCGGCCCACTGAGCTGTGACTTTGCACACTTTGTTACCTTTCTAGAGCTCTGAGGACAGAGCTGAGACCTGCAAGGTGCTCTGGGAGCTGCCGCCACCCTCTCCTGTGTGTGTGTGTGTATGTGTGTGTGTGTGTGTGTGTGTGTGTGTGTGTGTGTGTGTGTATAACTGTATGTGTAGGAGGGAGGGAAGATCTCAGAGACTAAATTACCAAAGACTTCAATCTATAAATAATTCGGGTCATGGAGTCCTACAAAAATAAACTTCAGCTTGAATCCTCTCTCACAGCACTAAATGCACAGCTGCAGATGTGCGCTCATTAACTCACCAGAGTCTGAACTCTGAGAGCAGCACCAGACACCTCACCCACCTCTGCAAAGATTGAAACGTGCATGTGTGGTACACATAAGCACACAAACACCACCTGTCAGATACACACAGAACACACATGATATACCAAACACACATACCACACATTAAACACAATATGACACATGGATATACAATACTACACAGACACGTGGAGGGGCATACATATCACATACAAAGTATGTGTATGACATACCACACACACACACATCATATACACAGACACATCACACACCAAACACATATATGCCACACACATACATACATGACATAGAGACACTACACAGAGAAAGACACAGACACATCAAATACATGTAGATCACACCAGTTACACCATACTACACACATACAAATACATGACACATATCACACAGAGACACAAATGTGCACATGCTACATACCAACTATGTAATATACTGCCTGTGCATACTCACATACAGTTGCAGATATACCACACTACACACACACACACACACACACACACAACACAACATAACACACATGCATGTACTGTGCAAGTGCAGAGTTCTGAGCCAGAGCCAGCCAGTAATAACCTTAGGACAGAAGATGCTGTGAGTCTGCTCAAGTTACTATGGCTCCTCAATCACTTTGCATCTGAACTCCCTTCCTCTCCTAAGTGCTAAGATCCTAGAAACCACATTTTCAAAAGATCTGGGTTCAACCACAGTGATGCTTCATGTTTGTAGCACACTTCACATTTGCCGTAGAAGTAATTCCCACCCTAGATCTTTGCTTAGGCTTCATCTCCTCCACAAAGCCCCTCCTCAGGGCCTCCCTCAAGGCAGATGGGCCACCCCATCCTGAGTACTGCCATCTTTGTAGAAACCACCTCTCTTGAGGCTAACCCTTGAGTTTGTGAAGATGACTTGGGCTTTCCTGTCCCCATCCTGAGCTCTCTGAAGAAATGCAATATCATTTATCAGTTTCCTCTGTTCCCTAGTGCAGCCTGGCTCATAGTAGGCATGTAATAAATAAATAGGCGGTAGTACTGGAAATATTAGCTAATAACTCTTTTCATTTCCATGATATCTGTTTTGTGCTGAGAGAGAAGAGTAGCCACTCTCATCTGGCAACTACAGAAACTATTATATGAACAAATAAAATGGCTTGCTGCAAGCCACGCACCAGTTAATGTGAAAGTTGGGATTAGACTCTGCCATCACCAGAATCTTAGGCCCCAGCAATGTCTGTCAAACCCATCTTCCTTCCTAGATGGCCAAGATGATCCTTAATCCTACTGCTGACTAATAGCTCTTGAAAGCTATCATGACCATTGTTTCTGCTACTAGCAGACTGCTAAACCTCACGGACAGACTCTGTGATAGAATTAACTAGAAAAGAGACTGATACATAAGAATTGAGGAACCATAGGTAAGCCAGTCAGCTGTGCATGCTGGTCTGAATGGGATGCTCAGGGAAAGGGGTTGCCATTCATTTCTATGCAGACACAGCTGTGATTCAGAGGAAAGAAATAATAATCCTTGCCCTCCAAGAACAGACACTGTATTTCCCCTGAGCCCTACCCAACTCACTCTTGCCCCAAAGCCAGCTCTATTAAACTGAATTTTAGTCCCCAAGTAAATCCCTCCAATTAGATTCTGAGTTATTTTGTCCCTTAGAAAATAGGTAACAGTCTACTATGATTGAGGAAGGCCTGAAAGATGAGAAGGTAGGGAACACTTGGATTCCAGGTCTTCCATCTACTCTGCTCAGCTATGCTGTCCTCTTGACATTCATGTGAGAAGCCCCCTCTCACCCCAGCCTATGATGGGACTCCAGCTCTATGAATCTCCTTACCTGTGTGACCATGGGGGTCACACAACTCTCCTAGCCTCAGATTTGTCATCTATAAAATGGGAATTAAACTAAGACTGACAACAGAGAAACCTATAAGGATAAATTAGTTCATTCTTATGTTTTAAACAGTAACTAGCACATTTTAAGAGCTATACAAGTGGTAGCTATCAATAATCTATCAGGTCAACAGCACCAATCTGACATACACCAAGTATGTTGTCCTACCTTCAGGCAAGGTTATACCTAAATATGAAGCAAACTGAGTACCTGTACTGAGAACCTGAAAAGGATAGCCTAGTCTCTTGAGGCTATTAGGTGTGTACAGTTAGGTGTCCCTATGGCAAGGGTTCTTAATGAAGCACCCATCAGTGTCCTTGCATGAATTTAGGTACATTTTGTCTCTTACTGTAGTAAACTGAGTCTTAAATTATATGCTTTCTGAACCTTGAGCAAGCAGCACAGCCTGGTAATGTCTACATGGCCATTGAGATCAAGCTCTCTCAGGAGAGATGTTGTACTACTAGAAAACATGAGCTGGTGGCATGGCATACCTTGCCATATTACCTCCCTCTTCTTTCCCACCTCAGCTTTTCCACTGACAGGATGTCAAGAACTTCTTATGTGGTCTACTCTGATTGGATTATAAAAATGGTCTATTTTAACTTATTAGTATCCTTTGGGTTATTTAAACCTGTCCCTGGGAATACAATACTAAAGAAAGCTGCCACTTTGTGGGACACCACAGAATAGACCAAATCGCTTAGCTTTAAAATCCCACTTTTGGAGCTAGAGAGATGGTTCAACATTTAAGAGCACTGGCTGCCCTTGCAGAGGATAGAGGATCATTTCCCAGTACCCCTATGACAGGTCATAACCACCTATAACTCCAGTCCCCGGGGATCTGACATCCTCTTCTAGCCTCTTTGGGCACTACAAGAATAAGATACACAGACATACATGCAGGCAAAAAAACCCATACACATAAAATATAAATAAATATTAAAATCCCACTTTTGTCCTGGTATACCCCAACAGTTTCCTGCCATTAGCCATCTTGTGCCTGGTAGTGATGGAGGACAACTCTGTAGGTGAGAGCTCCCCTGCTTGCTAATGAGCAGTCTCTGTGTTAAATGTACGCATCCCTGAACTGTCAAGGCCCAGAGTCTTGAACCTCTGAAGGTAGTTAAGAATGTGATTCTCTGTGTCAGATACTGAGTGGGCAGATTGCTTATTCTTGTTGCTTGTAGAAAATTTTCACTGAGTCTCAGAGAGGTGCCTTATCAAAAGTATTCTGTGCCTTATCAAAAGTCAGAAGGGAATTACCCAAGTCCCAAGTCCACACTCTGCCCACCTAATGTGCCACCTCCAGGGGGAAAGGCATTTGCTGCCAGCTAACCTCCTACCTCCAGCAGACATGCCCCCTTTCCCCTCCTTCTGGTCTCTCTGGTCTTCTTTGAGTTTCTTGAAGGGTTACCTAAGCTTGTGGCTGATAACAGGGAGTAGATGGGTATTTAAGGAAGTGCTGATTCCTTGACCAATACTTTTCTTTCTCGGATTTGGACAGAATGAACTATAGCTTAGTTCAGGTGATTGCTCAGAATCTTCTATTCTAGTTTGTTTTTTTGCATTGGTATTTGACAGTTACACAGACTTGATTCTGGTATCTCTGGTTCATTAAATGATTATGGTGTCAGAAAGGAAATTTTCAAAGCATCTCACTAGGTCTCCAGTACAGTGGGAAGGTAAGGGACTAGCCATCATGGAATATAACTGCATGTGTGATGCACCTTGTTGCCTTGCATGGTACTACCTGGTCCCTGGGACTACAGAGGTGGGGCCCAACATGTTGTATTTATTCTTCCTTTTTCTGACTTTATGTCCAGACGTTGCTCTGGGGCTCGTAGCCAATTCCAGATGAGTGGGCAAGGTAGCTGCTCAAGCTGACAAGGGCAAACAAGCTTCCTGAGGCAGGATATTCAAGGCCTGGCCTAAGGGGAGGGACTGCTTCTGCAGCTCTTGAATGGAATGGAGATAGCTCTCTTTGAGAGAAGAATTGGTATGAGGGTAGGGAAATTTCCTTTTGGATATGACACTTGGCTGACTCACACAAGAGCCAAAGTCAGAGTACTCTATGTCATGGAGACTAAATTGAGCCAAGTCAACAGGAAGTCATATAATGATCATGTCTTTCCTCAGGCCCAACAACTTCTGTAACTTAAAGCTGCTATATTTTTTTTGTGTGTGTGACAGCTTTTAGAAATTTAAGCCTGTTGATCCAAATGAGAATTCTGATTTGAATAGTAAAGAGGCTCCTTTTAATTGTTGGGGGTGATACCATGTGGAGACTAGTGATTAGTTCTTCCTTCTGCCTAAATCTCCAGGTTAGGAAGTGGATATCTCAGCCCTGTAACATCATGACTAACTCAGTGTTCTCCTCAGTCGTATGAAATAAATGCCCATCCTCATCTCATCTCTGGAAGGGGTGATGGTGGAGTGTAGGGAGAAGAAGAGTCAACCCACAGAGGAAGGACCATGGATAGCAATGGCTAAAAGAATACTCTTAGTTCCATTGAGCTAACCCCTGCAATTTCAAGCTAGAGTTCCCAGGTTACCTGCCAAAGCAGTGGGAGCATAGGATCCCAGGCTAGACCCTAACCCAGTTCCTGTCCTTGAGATCCAGGTAAAAGGTCTCAGCACCCAGCCTCAATAGGCTCATGGTCTATTCGCCCTCACCTCCAGCCCATCCCAACAGGTACATGTCATAACCAATCTTAGGCCCCTTCATTGTGCCACTCTCAGGAAGTGCAGAGGTAGAAATGGTAGCTGGCATCACACTCCTTCAACTCTGTAGTAAATACTGTAGCTGACCCTCCCCACCTAGCCAGGCAGAACTGAATTCTCCTCTGCTCACTCTCTTTCCATGTTACTGCAATATCAGGCCCAAGGTGAACCCTTGAAATAACTACATCATAGTGTCCCACCCTTAGAAACTCTCAGAGTATGAGGATTACTTGGGTAGAAAAAAGAAACAGTTAAAGAGAAGAGAATGGAAAGGTGTAGAAAACAAAGAATTCTACCTATCTTGTAAATATCTTTGGATCTCACTAAAGAACCAGAATTATCTGTCAGCTGGTTCATAGTTCGTATCCTTTCAAAGGTGTTTCTCAAGCATTCCCCTGTATCTATCACAATCTGTGTCTGAGCCTCATGCAGGTCCTCAGAGGGATATAGGGAAAGTGGAAAACACATATCCACCTTCACAATGTTAATGACTCGACACATATTGGAAGCAATTAAAGAACAATTCAAATAGTAAGTCAATACATGTTAGCTAATACATATACAATGAACAAATCAATTGATTATAATCTTAGGATACATATCTAATAGAAAAAAAAGGGGCACCAGCCAATGTAATTAATTATCAGAGGGCAGGGGCCTTCTCAGGGGAGGCAAGACTTGAGTCAAAAGGTATGTAGGTAGAATGGGACAGGGAAGCTGGAGTAGGAAAATGGGTAGGGGGTGAATGGCAAGCTGCTGATATGGGATGGAACTGTGGATGGAGCCCATTCACACCAAGGACTCCTTGCCAACAACTCCTTACATGAATTCTTTCCTTGAGGACATATAGGGATCAGCCAGATTAGTCTTTCTCCACCTTCTGTGCAAACAGCCTCAGCATTACTGGGAATCTCCCACCAAAACAGAGGCTATGGTCTGTCTCAGCCACACACTTCCCAACCCCTCCAAGCAATTCTGAGTGTGGCAGGATAAGAGCATTAGGTTATCTTGCTGCTTCTCAACCTTGGCTGTGCTTCTGCCTAGGGAGCTTTTAAGCCAGGTGATACTGCCTGGACCATACTCTCAAAGATTCTGATTCATGGGTCCAGTGCTGTGGGATGGTCTGTATGTCAAACATGTTAATAAAGCACTGATTGGCCAGTGGTCAGGCAGGAAGAAGTATAGGCGGGACAAGGAGGAGAGAAAGCTGGGAAGTGGAAGGCTGAGCCGGAGACACTGCCAGCCGCCGCCATGACAAACAGCATATGAAGATGCCGGTAAGCCACAAGCCATGTGGCAAGGTATAGATAGATTTATAGAAATGGATTAATTTAAGATATAAGAACAGTTAGCAAGAAGCCTGCCACGGCCATACAGTTTGTAAACAATATAAGTCTCTGTGTTTACTTGGTTGGGTCTGAGCGGCTGTGGGACTGGCGGGTGAGAGAGATTTGTCCTGACTGTGGGCCCGGCAGGAAAACTCTAGCAACAGTCCAGTTCTGAAATTCACATTTTTTTAAAACTCACAAGATAAGCTCAAGTATGTAGCCTGGGCAGAGGAGCCTTAGGTAAATGATGACATTAAGGTCCTTTTTGTTTACTGTCCTGGGGTGGGGCAAAAGAAAAAAAAAAGCATACTTCATCTCCCTATGTAACTTACAAATACAGCCAACTGGCATCTAGGGGCAGAAAGATTTACAAGGCCTGAAATCTTCAGTCTCCCAATGATGACAACAAGGTTTTTGATGATCTGCATAATTGTCCCCCCATGTCAGCCTAATACAAGGGTATTGTATATAGATACTGACTCTCCAATCTATGGTAAGTATACATATACACACTCACTTACATAGATACATCACAAATACTGTAAATGGATGTAAATGCACACAGGAACAACTGCACAGGGACAGTCAGACTCTTTCATGTGCGTTCAAACACAAATCAACCACCATTAGGAATCCCAGACCAAAACTGGGCATGGTGATGCATGATGCATGCCTGTAATCCAAGAATTGGAAAAACTGAAGGATCGTGAGTTAGAGCACAGACTGGGTTACACAGTGTAATCCTGGCTCCAAATAAGTGAGAGAAAGGAGAAAAAGGAGACAGGGAGGGGGAAGAAAGAAGGAGAGGGGGAAACAGGGTAGGAGGGAAATCTCAGGCCCTGCACACTGAGAGTGATTGAGAATGGATTAAGAGTTTAACATAAGTAGCACTTCTTTCAGAGCAATGACCTGAAGGGGTAGCAAGTGTCTTTTGTAAGCCACCCCTCCAAGTAGAAGCAGATGGTCAATGAGAAGGCTGAGTGTCAGTACTAAGGGGAATTTGTTTTTCTTGCAGATTCGAGCTGATGGTCCCCCCCATGGCGGGGTCCAGTATGAGATGGTCTCTGTGTTCAAAGATGGGAGCCCCATCCTCCGGGACATGGCCTTCTCTATCAATCAGCTCTACCTGTATGTCATGTCTGAGAGACAGGTAAGTGCTGATACACATCTCTCCTTTCCAAACTCTAGGAAACCTCTGATAGCCTATCAGCTGTGGTCAGAGGTTATTCTGTCCTATGACAGAGACTCTGAGCTTACTGTGCAGGGTTTCTGAGAAAGGCAGAGCCCTGTGGCATTTGCAGAGAGGTAGAGGGAGGCTGCAAGGCCAGCCTCTTCCCGGAGGCTTCTCTCTAGGCCACAGCCCCTGTCTGGGTGAGTGATAAAAAGCCCTGCAAGAAAAAGCTAGACTGAGCCCCACAGCATGGTGTGATTAGGAGGTAGATTTACTGCTCCTGGGCCCACAGAGTTGGCTGCTCATGGGAGCCAAAGAGGTGTAAATAATCTAGGCCTTCAGGCTGGGCTGGCTCCTGGAAGACAGGACTGAAATGGGGCCCTAGAAGGAAATCAAATCTTGACCTGAGTCTGAGATTGGATGCAGGATGGAGCTGGTCAGTTCTGGAAAGCTGAAACTACCTACAAAGGTTGGAAACCCCACAAGAGAAGCCTCAATCCTTTGCAAAGTAGCAACTGAGCAAGCCTATCTTCCTAGACCTAGGGAAGGAATTATTCTTCAGCTCATATTTTTTCTCCATGTGTATGAAGAGGGAATTATGGGAAGAAAAGGAAGCAGGGATGATGGGGTTTACCAGACCCTCAGAGGAAGGAAACTAAGTGAAGTGCTTAGCCATGGCTGGCCGTTTTATCCTCTTGATCAGGAGATAACCATGGATCAGCAGCAGCCATGGTATTATCCTTTTCCTGAGGAGGACAAAAAAGAAAGAGGTTGTCTCAGAGCTAAGGCTATGCTGACTGACTGGGAAGACAACCAAGCTGGAGGACCCACCCCTTCACTAGGTATCTCCTATGTCTTTCTTGAATGTTCCTCAAAGACTCCAATGTCCTTGGTCAACTTCACCCTTCCCAGAGTTCTGTGTGTTCTCTTTTCAGAGATAAAGAATCTGGATCTAGGGATGACAGATGAGGGGCTGAGCAGGAATGAAGAAAAGGGGATGGGTGCATGGTGGCATTAAGGAAAGCAGTGATGCAGTTCTAACTTGAAATTACTTCTTGAGAATAGGTGACACAAATCGTATGCTAATTGCATGCAAATTACATCCAGATCCTCTTGAATCCACCTGTCTTTTCTACCTTTATTCGTGTGGCCCCTGCAATTGAGGCATAAACAGATCCAGTTGAGAACTTGCTAGAACTGAGGGAAGTTTTGCCAACCCAGAGTGGGTAAGGCAGTCCTAGAAATAAACATTGGCCTGTTAGCCCAATAAAATAGCCAATGGGTCTTGGAAAAGGGTTACTGGACAGATAATTATTGGGAACAAAGTACTGGGAAAATATCAGAACAAATGAGGCTTGGTTGCTACCCTTAAATTGATTACAATCTAATGAGGGAGACATGTCCCCAGAGATCTGTACCATCAGATACATTTCTATGGGTGCTCTGCATTTTTTTCCTATTCTCTTTTTTTTTTAAGGCAGAAACTTCTTTGTATTTATTGGATGGAGGTGTATGTGTATATGCATGTGTTATATGTGTATGGAGGCTAGAGACCAATCTCGTGTCAATCCTCAGGCACCATCCACTTTGTTTCTTAAGACAGTGTCCTTCACTAGTCTAGAACTCAACAAATAACTAGGCTGACAGGTTTGTAAGCCCTAGGGTTTAGCTTCACTATGCTCCCTACTACTAGGATTATATATGTGTACCTTTCTTTTGTTTACATGGGTCTGGAGGTCCAACTCAGATCCTCATGTTCATATAGCAAGCACTTACTGATTGAGCCATTCTCCCAACACCCAAAGAGTTATTTTTAAATAAGAAAGTAGATGTTTCCCATTCACATCCAAGCACTACATTTTAAGAACAATCACAACTCATCAAATCCTCCTGTCCAAAATATAACACCCTGTAGCCATATGGCCAACACCCAGATGCTTCTGCAGAACTACCTACAGACAGCAGGATGGAGGGACAGAGAGGTAGAGCCAGGTGAAAGGGTGGCCACATGGGATGAATAGACCTTGCTTTGGTAGTATTTTCAGACACTCTGTATGCCTAAGGACCAAACAGATCTGGGCAAGAACTTACACTTGGGTTCTCTGAGCCTATTGACACATGAAAACCAAGGTACAAATAGCAATGACCAATGAGAGTTTATGGTGACTGGGAAAGTGCCAGGGGAAAAAAAAAAAGGTAGCATATCTTTCTCAAATGGGATGCTTTTTGAAAATAATGTGATAAAATGTAGACAGAAAGGGGTGTAGTTCAGTGGCAGAGAGCTTGCCTGATGTGCTCAAGTCCTGGGTCCTATTCCTAGCACTGCACAGGTGGCTGAGAAGAGAGGCTGGGTCAGAAATGAGGCTGTTGGGTAGGCTTCAAGTACATAATGGGCCCTTGGTCCATATCTGAAAGCATCAGCCCTAGCCACATCAAGTGTTTAAGTATCTCGTTTATAAATATTCCTTCCTTCCTCCTGTCTTTTGCGTCAGATTCCCTGTTCTTGTTATAGTCAGAACCAGACAGATTGAGTAGCAGCCAGCCATGGGGAGCTGAAACTGAAAGCCTTTGGGTTTAATGCCATGGGGCTGAATCTGGTCAAGTGAGATATTAGTAGGAGCTCCCAGTACCAAGTGGAGTGGGGCAGTCAGGAGGCTGCGAGGGATTTGTGGTGGAACTCAGAAGCCTGTCACCTGGGGAGCTGTAAATCATGCAGAAGAAGCAGCCAGGTGACTTCAGCAGGGGTAATCCAGGGCTGAGGGCCAGGAGCAGCTCATGAGGCCCATCTGTCTGAGGCCATGGAGCAGAGTATTGACACTCAGCATGGCCTCGTAAAGGACACCGTTTAATGTGTGCAAGGAGGACAATCAGTAAGAACAAAGTCAGGCAGCCTGTTTTCTCTCCCAGTGTTTGCCATTACTTTTCACATTATCCCACAACCTTAGCTTATGCCTTTGTTAATTAAAGGATGTGAATCAAATAATGAGGTATCTCTGAAGCCCCAAGTCCTGGGTCCCATCTCACAGTTTTATAGCTGAGTTGCCTTGTAGAAGTCATTTAATCTCGGTGTATCTCATGCAGAAAAGTGTGAGACCAGTTGAGATAACAAATGAAGACTCTCTTCTTATTCAGCATCAAAGGCCACATATGTACCCATATGTGACTCCATATGGCACCTCCAGCCCTCACTCTCTATAATCCCATTACTGGGTACGTAGAGGTGTGGTTATTAGGATGAAGAAAATGGCGTGAGAGATAGCTGGCCTGGCCTGAGCCAAGAGGCCCAGGTTCTGGAGCCTCTAGTCCTGACTCTACCAACAGTTTCCTAGGGGGCTGGTCTATTAACTCCTCAGGGACTTGGAAAGGTAAACTTCCAAGACAGAGGTGTCAGTCTAATTCTGGCATCTCCCAGATCTTAGCAAGACTTAGCAAGGTCTTGGCTTGGGACTTTTAAAAATAAAGTTGGAAATAAATGTATTTTTATTATTGCTGAATCAACCGAATATAATGTCTTCATTGATACTTTAATCTGTGTTTTTCTTGTAGTTTTCAATATTATTCTTTTCCTATATGTCTTGGACAGTTCTTGTGCTGTGAAGTCCTTAGGAACAATCCTGGGATTCTGGTAATTTTTCTTTGGTGTTTTTTGCTCAGTTTATAATGTGTATATATCATGAATAAAAAATACTTTTTCATCAATTATTGGTGAATTTGGGCTGATCGTTTCTTTTTTCATTTAACTCTGTATGATTTCCATGGTCATTTTGGGAGGACAGAACTGATATTCTAATACAGTGGTTCTCACAACCTGTGGGTTGTGACCCCTTTCACAACCCTTTCACAGGGGTCACCTAAGACCATCAGAAAAACACAGGTATTTATATTACGATTCATAAAAGTATAAAATTACAGTTATGAAGTAGCAATGAAAATAATTTTGTGGTTGGGGGTCACCACAACATGAGGAACTGTATTAAAGGACCTCAGCACTAGGAAGGTTGAGAACCACTGTCCTAATAGATGAAATGACCATAATTAGGTTATTGTCAGGAAGTGTCTCTTCTGCTACTTAAAGTGTTTATTGAAGCATACATTAATAATTTTCTAAATTATTTTTTCAAATAACTTCATTATAATTTGAATTTTATTTTTTCAGTTTTGGAACACATCTCATACATAGATCAATTTTCATGTTCTTCTGCAAATAATGTACTCAGTAGCAACATAGATATGCTTGACATTAGATTGCAAGATCTTTCTGAAGGAAAGATGGATGCAGCCAAGTGCTCCTAAGAGTATCTTCCCACCAGGCGGTGGTGGTGCACATCTTTAATCCCAGCACTCAGGAGGCAGAGGATCTCTATGAGTTTGAGGCCAGCCTGGTCTACAGAGTGAGATCCAGGACAGGCACCAAAACTACACAGAGAAACCCTGTCTCAGGGGAAAAAAGTATCTTCCTTTATCCATCATCACTATACTGAATAGGAATTTGCTAATCAGAGAGTATGTTCATGGGCCAAGAAAGTATATGTTTCCTGTTACTGTAACAAAATATCTAAGACTAGGTAACTTATAAAGTGAAGATGTCTGTGGGCCAAAGTCAAAACAGCATGGTCTAATTCCTCATAGGGGTCACTTACCTGTGTCACAGCATCTTAGGAATTATCAATGACATGAACATGCTTGAGAAGGGGAGATCACATGATAAGACCAGAAGCCAGAGAGCTGGGAAAGGAGCTAGGGTTGCTCTTTAACAGCACTTTTGTAAGAACCAGTATCTTCCCAAGGACAGCACCTTCAATGATTTAATTACGTACCACTATCTGTCCCCTTAAAGCCTGTACAGTACTTTATAGCTTGTCAGGCTTGTGGAGCACACTCAAGACATATCCAAATTTTATAGGACATGATGGGAAGGATCCTTTCTATAATTTCACTTTGTAATACACTATGGGCAATGTAATCTTTTTTATTAAAATTTTTTTTTATTCATTTTACATGCCAACCACAGATCCCCCTCTCATTCCTCCTCCTGCTTTCCCACCCACCTAGCCCCACCCACCCACCCCTCATCCCCTCCTCCAAAAGGGTAAGTTCTCCCTTGGGGGAGTCAGCAAAGCCTGGTACCAACAGCTGTGGAACCTGCATGGGACTGGACTAGACCCTCTGCATACGGACAATGTAATCTTATGTCTTCCCTCTATTTTCCTGTTCTCCCACCCTTTCCCAAAGATGCGGTACCTGTTATATCCTTGGGACAATGTGAGAGTAGAATCAGTTTTCCAATTCTACCTTGAGAGGTTTCCATCTCTGTGCAAAGCTAGAACCATCCAATCTAGCACTCAGATATTTCTCTCCTCCTCCTCCTCCTCCTCCTCCTCCTCCTTCTCTCTCTCTCTCTCTCTCTCTCTCTCTCTCTCTCTCTCTCTCTCTCTCTCTCTCTCGTATGTGTGTGTGTGTCAATTAACTAAATGTAATTAAGACATAGTACTAGTAAGAAGTGTTGAGTCATTAGTGCCACTGCCTAACAAGTCAATGTTAATGTACTCTTAATGGATCTATGGCTTGGCCAGTCCCAGGGGGAAACTTGGAAACAAAATTCTAGTCCTGCTGTTAATTGCCCAGGTGTTCCATCAAGAGAAGGCTAGCTCTTCCCTAGAAAGCTACCCCAACTACAGCAGTAAGTCAGCAGATGTCATGAACAGGAATACCACTTGCTCCCAGACCCTCAGCTTCTAATGGAAGTCAGTCAGCGAGGCTGGGAATGTTAGGCTGGGAGCCAAGTAAAACAGCAAGTAAGACAATGAAAATAAGAGGCACAGCCTGCTTCCAACCCAGCTTGTCAGGCTGGCCACTCCCAGAAAGGGAATACCACTCTGTCCTCAGGGTAGATGGGAAAAGAGTGTAGGAATGGAAGCAATTATTCTATTTTATACTTTAATTAGATTGAATTAGCAGAGGGAATAGAGGCATAAAATGATCCAGCGAAGGGTGAAATGGAAAAGGAGAGTCACCGTGCAGAATGGCTCCATGCAGGCTGGAGAGAGCCTTGGGAAGAGCAGAGGGCTGGAGATGGGTGACATGTTTGGAGAGGGTGGGGGGCCTGGGATTCTACTCTTCGTTTGGAGGCCTAGAGAGGACAAATCCCATGGAGTTTAAGATTTGGTGTATATGAACAACACCACCATTGCACAGCCACTTACGTAACTTTAGAAAATTATGTAATTTTCTTCTAAGCCTCAGTTGTTTTACCTGTGTAATAGGTCTAATAAAGCAGTGTTCTGAGGATAACAGATGTAAAGTGCCTTGTGTGTCTCCAACATGCAGTCTGGGCTTTCATCGTCAATAGTATTTTTAATAAAACTTCCTGGTACTTCAGAGAGGACCAGAGTGTTTGTTATAAACTATGGCTGGGGAAAGCCCTGCTCCCCAGAACGGCTTGCAACCTGTCGTCATCCCAGTTGGACCACCAGAAGACTCTGGCCTGGCCAAACTGGGCTGCATTTTCATAACCTGTTATTTATTTTTAAAAGCCAGCAATGTGCCCAGTAGACTAAATAGTCCCTCTCTCAGAACACCGAGAGGCAGCCTATATGTGAGGCCAAGAGGCCAGAATATAAGCATCTGTGGAGAGGAGGGAGAGGTTTCCAGCTAGATTATCCCCATGCCATAGGCCACATGTATGAACATCTGGTTTTGAAGGGACCCTCCAGGGGCCTCTCCAAGTATGTAACCAAGCCCCAAGCTCAGTGACAAAGACAGAATAAACCTCTTCTGCCTGTGAACACTCAGACCCAGTCCAAGTGGCCTTATATATACCAGTGGTTATTGCCACACTGTTCTGTTTACCATATTACAAACCACCTCAAACTTTATGGAGATAACACAGACATCTTTTCACAGCCTTGGGGGAATGACATAAACAGCTAGAGTAACTAGAATGATGGTAGGATGTCTGGAGAGATGACTCAGCGAAAAGTATGTACTGCTCTTGCACAGGACCTGAGTTCAGTTTCCAGCACTCCTGATGGTCAGCTGACAACCACCTATAACTTCAGCTCCAGGGAATCTGATATCATCTCTGGCCTCCATGGGCACTGTACTCAAACGCATACACCCCTACTACCACCACACACATACATGAAACTTAAAAATAAACAAGGGACTAAGACTGTCTGGACTGGACTGGCATCAATCTATGTGCTTTGGGCATCCTTAAAACATGGCAATCCCAATACAGTTTCTGACACAGTCTCTAACATGTTTGACATGTTAGCTGTTGACTCTGAGAATGAGAAACCCCCACAAATAAGACAGAAATTGGATTAGCTTTGGAAGTCTCCTCATCTCTTTTACTTGCCTTCTCTCTAGTGACCATCACCCCCAGAGATTTTTGTGTGTCCATAGATACAATTTAAGAAACAAGACTAGGGAGTGAACAACTGCATGATTCCCTGTCTGCCAGGGCCATGGGCCACAGAACACCAGAGCTGGCCAAGACTTCAGAGATGGCCTATTCTGATCCCAGATGAGAAATACTCTGTGGGTACTTTTAGTATTGCAAGCATCCAGCACTTAGATCCAGGGTCAGCACAAGTGTGTGAGGACACACCAATGGTTTTCCATCAAGCTGCTTATTGGCTGAGGTTATGTGAGTCCCAAAAAAGGGCTACACTGATGTTTTTAGCCCTAAAAGTGCCTCTAGGAAATGGACTCTGTCAGGAGCAGGTCGCAGTAGAGGGACATTCCTGGTCAAAACATGGACCTTCCTGTGACAACATTGTCCCAGCTCTCAGGCATAGCTCTCCCCTGTGACACAGGGTATTCCTCACTCTGCATACTTGCAGGATATTAGCACGTTCACCACCCTGTCTTAAGAAGTTTGCAAGTGGTAGGGCAATGAGAACTTCACCCTGGGGTTATCAGACACAGACTATGAAGCACCCCCTTCCAATGGGGGCAGAGAACTAACTCTCCTGTCTCCATCTCTGCCCCCGCAATCCTCCCCCAACACACA
>CABHPH010125778.1:0-11542 GCA_902168325.1 Peromyscus nudipes
ACTGATTTTTCCTTCATTGGAAGCAAACAACTGTCCACAGCTCCTCAATTATGGATAGGGACTTTTGAATCCCTTCCCGTTGCATGCTAGAATCTTGATTAACTTTATCTTGACCTTTTAATATTCATGTTTTTATATCTTTGCTTTCTGGACTAAATCTACAAAGCTAAAGAAAACTTTGAACATTGTTTGAAATAAATACTGTTTTACATCACTGTTTTAAGATTCTCTGGTTTTAGCTAATGGAGAAGAAGACTAATCAATCATGTTTTATGTCTGCAAAGATCTTAATATTTACAATATATATGTAAGCTACTGCATAGTTAACATTGTCCACTTGATACAATCTAGAGTCTGAGAGAAAGGACCCTGAGAGTGCCTGTGGAGGGATTATCTTAATTACATTAATAGATATGAGAAGACTCACCCACTATGGCATCACCATTTCCTAAGCTTGGAGTTCTGTACTAAATAAAAAGGAGAAAGCAAGCTGAACATGTATGTATTAGTTCATTGCTCTCTGCTCATAACTGTGGATGCAGCTTCTTCAATTTCCTGCCACCTTGATTTTCCTACAATGTGGGACTGTAACCTGGAATTATGAGCCAAATAAACCAATTCTCCTTATGTTGCTTTTGTTAGGATATTTTACCACAGCAATGGGAAAAGAATCTAAGACAGCTGCTATTAATAATAATTTGTCACAATTAAAGAAAAAATTAGATAGTCCTTTGACTGTCAGGTTGTTATCCTAATGAAAAGCTGTCAAGATAATTTTATTTTACTCTGAAGTGTCTCCATCAATTAACTTTAGCTGATTACTAGAACATTAACCTTGGTTGCCTTTCAAATCTGCTATTCCCGGCATGGCATGTAAATACAAATATGGTATCAAATATCTTACTGTTTAAAGTTGATCTAGTGTTTTTTTCTCTTTTATGCTATGTATATAAAAAAAAAGTGAATGTCTCGCCAGGCGGTGGTGGTGCACGCCTTTAATCCCAGCACTCAGGAGACAGAGGCAGGCGGATCTCTGTGAGTTTGAGGCCAGCCTGGTCTACAAAGCGAGTTCCAGGAAAGGCGCAAAGCTATACAGAGAAACCCTGTCTCAAAAAAAAAAAAAACAAACAAAAAAACAAAAAAACAAAAAAAAGTGAATGAAAAAGTGAATGTCTCAATCATGAAAAATGCATTAAATATTTTCTGTGATCAAATAGGTATATCAGAAAATGGCCAAATAAATCTTAAATCTTATGAAATATATAGACTCTATTTGAGTTTTTAACATCCCTGGATTTACTATATGACCATGTGAAACTGTAAAATAATTGATTCAAGAAAATTATAACTTTTTTGTTTGGTTTGGTTTTGACTTATTACATCATTTATGATGGAATCTACAGCCTTGTGAATGTTGATGTGTGTTCTACCACTGAACTACATTTCTACTCACACCTATTGTTATTTAGTGCTAGGAATAGCAGAAATGATAACTACAATATCGCTCAGGAAGATGAGCTAGACCAACATAATTCCTTCTTATATTCTAAATCTTATTCTTATACCCACAGATAAATGTAGCTACCAGTCTTTATCCAAGAAACCTCTCTTTATAGCAAATGGAGACCATCACAGAAAACCACAACTGGACACAATGCAGAGATCAACAGAATATGGGTGTCCTAGCACCAACGGATACCTCTGCATTACAGCTCTTGCACCTGCAGCTCAAGGAAGAATGTAGAAGAGGAGCAGAAAGATTGTGAGAGCCAGAAGATCAGGAAGTCTGCTGTGAAGCGATCTCGCCCAGAAATTATTGCATGAATAAGAATGGAACAGTGGTAATATCAACTGATATGTTAACTGAAAAGAGAGAAAAATCTCATGGGGTTCCCACCCCTAGACAAAGAACTACAGGCAATCAATGACTGCTGGGAGAAGGAGAATTAGCATCTCCTAGGGATGAGCCCCCTTATTGGCTGTTCAATGCAGAGTCATCAGCCCTGAAACCATATACACACAAACAACAAAAAATAGACTCAACAAATTATCAAGAATATATATGTATATGTATATATATGTATATGTATATATATATATTGCTCACACATGTACACAACACGTAACAATAATAATCAAAGAAAGAGGCTATCTACTTGAGAATGGAAGGAGCATGGGAAGGATCCAAGGGAGTGTGGTTGGGAGAGGATGGAGAGAGGGGAAGAAGGGAAAGTGATGCAATTCTATTTCAATTAAAAGCATATTAATTTCTTTTACAGAAGATTATCCTCTGTATGGAAATATAGAGACAGCAGAAACCCTAAAATAAAAGAATGGGATGAGTCTTTATAGATGTTTGGCAGAATAACAGCAAGTCTTAGGTCAAGTTACCATAGTAATATCAAGGGTCGTGTTAATATAGCAGGGAAAATTTTTCATGGTGACCCACCACTAGACAAAAAACTAATGACTGCTGGGAGCAGGAGAAATAGCATCTCCTAGAGATAAACAATGTCACTTCTGGGTTGTTGGGCTTAGGAAGGATGCAGTGTCATCTACGGGGTCATGATGAGACTTTGTTATTTATTCTTTCATTGTTTTTGGTGTGACTGTTAAGTAATTAACCTCCATCTCTCTTCTCCATCCTCCAAAACCCTTCAGAATTTTTCACCTTTTAATGATAAACAAGGAGGGAGGTAAGAAAGTAACTTTGATAATCTCTAGGGATGAAGGGACTTAATGATGAGGACACTCAGAACTCATCATTTAGGGAGCTAATAATCATTATATTGTTGCTTATACTTTGGGGTATTTGCTTTCTAGTCATTTTTTAAGTCACTGCTTGATGGCGCATGCCTATAATCCTAGAGCTTAGGAAGCTAAGGCAGAAGATTTGCTGCAAATGGAAGACCAGCCTGTGCTACATAGCAAGACCCTACCTCAAAAATAAAATAAAGCTTAATAAAATCACTATGTACACTTTATATACTGCTTTGTGGATTTCATAATGAAGAAAATAGAAAGAAGAAAGGAATAAAAGAAGAAAGAATTAATGATTGCTGGTGGTAGTTGCCTTTTTCACTGAGTTCTTTATTTAGGCTTCATGGCATTGTTGCTTACATTTTAGAAAGCTATTTAAACTATTATCTGTCTAGTATCTCTCTTCAAAATTTCTCAGAGACCGTGTTTCTTAAACGAAAGTAAGAACTGTCATTTAAAATACCATAGCCATTCTTGGAAACTTTTAAACAGTCACCTGCTCTTTTGAAAAACTTATCTTCAAAGTCCCCTCTGAAGCTGTGGATTTTGTTTCCCTTCTGTTTGCAAAGCTGGGTGATCTGCATAGCAACCGTACCTTACTTGAAATATCTGCCCTTGCAGTTGCTAGAAGCTGCTTGCCCACTGTGTGCGCATGGTGTGAGTGCAGCTGAGGATTAGCTAATTGAGGTGTTAGCTTTAATTATCAAGTCTGCAATTAATGCCTATTCTTTTCTCTAGTTTATAAACAGGCTGTGGGATTAACATGAGTGTGGCCAAATTCTGTCATCGTACCAGTTACACAACCTTAAGCAAGTCTATTTACTTCTCCAAAACTTAACTTCCTCTTGTGAAGCTGATGGAAAAATATAAAAATATGAGTGCCTTTGCTTCTTTGCCTGTGGCTGTGAAAAATACTCTAAAAAAGTCATTTAAGGAAGAGAAGGTTTATTTTTGCTCACAGTACCAGGAACGGTCTATCATGGCAGGAGTTGGAGGAAGAAAGAGGGACTAGGGAAATGGTGCAATGATATTTTAATTTAAAAAGGAAACAAAGATATTTAGTCACTATGTAGAGGTTCTTCTACATAAGAAAATTAAGTTTATTTATCTGTTTACAGTTTTTAAAATGACAAGAAAACAGGGAGACACAGAAGCACTCTGTCTATTGAATGGACAAGGAAAGCGCCAATTTTGCTGACATATAAGAGAGCATTAGAAGACAGATTTGATGAAGTAAAGAGGGCTCTGGCTTTGGGCAACCTTAATGCCAGATATGAATGCCTGATCAAACTCATATATTTCAGAGTATTATGAGGACAATAAGATAGGCTATAGGGAAAATCAGACTGTTATGGACCAGAAGCTTGGCTTTGCCCATAGCAAGCTGGATGATTTCATACAGGTGGCGAAATCTGTCCAAGTCTTTTCTTCACTCATGCAAAGAGGTTGGTCCTACTTATTGCAGAAGCTTTGGTAGAGTCAATTAAATAATGCATGCAAAGTGTTTGGTATGTGGCCTTTATGGTATTAAGCAATAGTACCACGAACAGTTACTGCTGCAGAGCTATCTTGACAGGAGGAGGGACAATGGTTGCCGGGGGTAAGCAGAGAGAAACGGGGATAAATCTATAGAACGAAGATGTTTTAGGAAAGAGAAACTATTCTATGTGACACTACAGTTGTGTATATATGACATTAGTAAAATAAAAAATAGAGTACATGAAAAACTAAAATGTTTTAGGGCTGAAGAGATGGCTAAGCCGTTAAGAGCACTTGTTGCTCTTCCTGACAACCCAGATTGGATTCTCAGCACCCACAAGGTATTTCACACCCATTCATGACTCCAGTTCCAAAGGATCTGAGGCCCTCTTCTGACTTCTGAACACACATGGTACACATATATGCACATGAACAAACCGTCATCAATTAAAATAACTAAAGACAAAAAACTAAATGTAGGTTTGTCTTAAAGTTACCATTCCTGGTGCTCAGTTGCACAGTTGACTGAGACAGTTGACAGCATCCAACTGTCACATAATGTCATCAGCAGAGATGATCATATGCACTCAAAAAGTGTTTTCCAGAGGGACAGTGCATTTTACTTTCCAGGAATGACTTCATAATTGTCCGCAGTTTGGTTTTCAGTTGTACTGTAACTATTAAAATGCTTCTCCTGACTTATTTATGAAACAATATAAATTAACACCATTAATTTCCAATTTGATCACTGTCCCAATTAGATTTAATAGAAAAGAAGCCTTTGTAAAGATTTCAAAAAGTGATTTCCTCCCCACATTCTATCCATCCTCTATACCAAACTAGTATTTTTTCAATACTAGTGAAAAGTGATATGATGTATTTCTTTCAGTCTCATAGGGACCTTTATCTTAACTATTTTTGGATTGATGTCATCTCCCTGAAACTCCTCTCGATCAGACTTCTATATGAACATAGATTAGTTTAAGATTATATTATTCTGAATGAAAGAAGAATGTTACTCAACAATAAGGGGAAAATGTTATACATATTTGTGAAATATTAAGAAAATTTCAAGTGCTACTGCGATAAGGAATAAACACCAGTGAAGACTCAGCAAAGGGAAGTGTAAAGTTCTACCTCAATGCAATGTCATCTTTCTGCTGTATCATAAGGGACGGGTGGGATTTAAATGAACAGGAATATATTCCAGATTAAATTAACAGAGAGCTCTTACATGGGATAGGCAATGGTCACACCAGCGAGAAGTTAAGTTCCCTGCTATCTCAGTATCTCTGCAGCAAGCAGGAACATAATGCATTCTTCTGGAAGACTTACTTAAAATGTCCAAGTCAATACACGTGGAAATTGCATTGGTGAAAATAACAAATGCCTTCTCTTCTGCAAAGAACTAAAAGAATGGTTTTTCATTTGGGTTTTTTGTTTGTTCGTTTGTTTGGTTGGTTCATTTTGTGTTTTTTGTTATCATTTCAACTCATTTGATCTATTACTGTTTACTCTGCCTTTCTGGATGAAATAGTGAAACACAGCCCCAGTTTTCTGCGCCAGGTGTTTCTGATTATCTGAGTGTTCCAGTGATTGAGAACACCAGCACTAGCCAAGCATGGCATCCTGTCCACTCTACTTAGGAACTGGGAAGGCACACAGAGGGAAGCTGCACTGTTGTTTGTGACAGGGAGGTCTCAACTGTTGTTAAGAAAATTACCAGCTTGCAGTGGTTCTCAACCTTCCTAATGCTGTGACCCCTTAATACAGTTCCTCATGTTGTGGTGGGCCCCAACTGTAAAATTATTTCATTGTTACTTCACAACTATAATTTTGCTACTGTTATGAGTCATAATGTAAATATATCTGATATTCAGGATACCTGGTATGCGACCCTGTGGGGATCGAGACTCACAGGTTGAGAACTGCTGACTTAGAGGCCATTGAAGGTGGACTCTCTCTCATTATCTGCTTTGGACCCTATATCACAAGTGCCTTCCTTTGGGTTTAAAATATATAATAGAAGATGGAGGCTATCAGGGACTTGTTGAGTCCCAGTAAGGGAAAGTTCCTTCCTCCTGGTCAAAAGGATGGAATCTAGGTTCTGGCTCTTGTGCTGGGTGGAGACATGGCATTCTGTTGTACCCTAGAGACTATAATAGTAGATACTAGTGTCTCCTTCTTTAAGAATTAATCCAGCTGGGCCTGCCAATCACCTGGCAAAGAGACCCTAACCCATGAAAGCTGATTCACCTGAATACATGCTAAAAGGATAGGAGAATAATTATCCCACTAATGAAACAACACAGTGTGCATCCCTGAAGGGCCGCCCCAATGCAGCTGTTTACCACGCTTGGCCATGCAGCTCCTAAGCCTGCCTGCTTTTCTGAGTTCTAACTGAAAAATGTAACTTGTCCTTTTCCTTATTTCGGTCTTATTTTTGGATACTGGCCAAAAGCCTAAATAGACTTTCCCTGACACTCTGGAATACATCATTCTTTTTCGGAAGCTCCTCTCCCTTCTACCATGCAGCTGCTTCCCACCCTCCACAGCTGACCATGCCTGCTTTCTCGGACCCTAACTCCAAAGCCTGTCTCTCTCCCTCCTTCTTCTTCATCTCCCTCTGACTGACAGATGCCAAGATCACAGTTAGCAGATTTTCTTTCAAACTGTAATAAAATTGGTCCTCAAGCTTCTTTCTAAGGTTTAAAATTACCTTATTAATGAAATTAAGAACCCTAAATAGGGTGCTAGGGAGATAGCTTAGGGCTTAAGAGAGCATGCTGCTCTCTTAGAGGACTGGAGTTTGGTTCCCAGACCTACATTAGGTGGCTCAAAACATGTAACTCTAGCTCTAGGGAATCCAACACCCTGTTCTGGCCTCTGCAGGCACACACACACACACACACACACACAGAGAGAGAGAAAGAGAGAGAGAGAGAGAGAGAGAGAGAGAGAGAGAGAGAGAACAAATGATTAGTCCTAGATTTGTTAAGTTAACCTGTATATAGCTCATTCTAAAGTTAAACTGGAAAACATATACTATAATATCTTAAGGGCATCTTCCATGAAATATAATATGCTTCCTATTTAATGAGATAATTGCAAAAAAATTTTAAATGTGCATCTACAGTCAAATGCCTTAAATTTTCTATTGTTGTGATAAAACACCGTAACCCAAATAGCTTAGGGAGGAAAGGGTTTGTTTATTAAGTTTACAACTATGTCTCAGGTCACACTCCATCACTGCAGGAAGTCAGGGCAGTAACTCACATTGGTCAGGAACCTGGGGGCAGAGCTGATACAGAGGCCATGGAGGTGTGGTACTTACTGGCTTGCTTCTCATGGCTTGCTCAGCCAGCTTTCTATATCATCTAGGACCACTTGCCCAGGGATGACACTTCTCCAGTGAGCTGTACTCATCTGTCAATCATCAATCATGAAAATACAGTATAGGCTTGACTTTAGGCAAATCTTTTTTTGTTTGTTTGTTTGTTTTGTTTTGTTTTTTGAGACAGAGTTTCTTGTGTAGCTTTGAGCCTTTCCTGGTACTCGCTTTGGAGACCAGGCTGGCTTCGAACTCACAGAGATCTGCCTGTTTATGCCTCCCGAGTGCTGGGATTAAAGGCGTGCACCACCACCACCTAGCGACTTTAGGCAAACCTTAAGGAGGCATTTTCCTCAGTTGAGAGTGCCTCTTCCCTAATGACTCTAGCTCACATCAAGTTGATATAGAAGTAGCACTCACATCAAGTTTTCATTAAATATCAGAACTTGAAAATAGCAGTTAAATATAGTGATAGTCATAATATACAAGCGACTATCTCCTTTCACTGAATTTTTTTCTCACCACCAAAGCACAAATATCTCTCATCACCTTCTCAATGATGAGGGGGATATGTATGTGTATATATATATATATATATATATATATATATATATATATATGTCATTGAACAACTCATTGAAATAGCACAATAATCAAAGAGCTTCTGAAATTATGAATATTTTAAAGTAAATAAAGGTGAAAATACCCTTATCAAAATTTGTGTGGCATAATGAAAGCAGAGGGATATTTAGTTTTGAATAGATATACTGGAAAATTAAGAGAGACCTAAAATCAGTTATCAAAGCTCCCCCTTTAATAAATTACTAAAACAACTGCAAATTAAATCCAAAGTAAGCTGAGAAGAAGTAAGAATTACAACAGAAATCAAATAAATAAGAAACCACCTGAGAAAAAGGAACAAAACCCAAAACTGGCTCTTTGTGAAGGTGATAAAATTGATATGTTTTAGGGCAGCGGTTCTCAACCTATAGGTCATGACCCTTTTGGGGGGGTCACATATCAGATATCCTGTATATCAGATATTTACATTATGATTCATAACAGTAGCAAAATTACAGTTATGAGGTAGCAACAAAAATAATTTTACGGTTGGGAGTCACCAAATCATGAGGACCTGTATTAACAGGTCACAGCATTAGGAAGGTTGAGAACCACTGCTTTAGGGTAACAAAAGACCTGGATGACACAATTACTAATATAAAAATGAGAGAAGGGACCTAACAGACCCATAAAATCTATTACTCCTAGGTCATAGAGAAAACCTATGAACTTTATCGTCTTTCTTGTGTTTGGGAAGCACTGTCCTTGAAATTGTGTTTTATTATGGCCTTTTAATGCAGTCATTATACTATACTTTTTAAAGTCTTTTTCTGTAGTTGCCTTGGAGTTTTAAGAATACTTTCAAATAGTGTGCTGATCTTATGAAACAAAGATCTCCTTACACCCTTCCATTCCTACATCATTTATACATAAACATGCATAAATTTTGATACATAGGTAAGAATATTGTCTTAGTGTTCTATTGCTCTGAAGAGATACCATGACTACAGAAACTTATAAAAACATTTAATTGGGGCTTGCTTACAGTTTTAGAGGTTTAGTTCACCATAGTCTTAGTGGGAAGCATGGCAGCACACAGGCAGAGTAGCTGAGAGTTCTAAGTATGGATCTTCAGACAGCAGGAGGAGAAAGACTCTGGGCTTGGAATAGGATGTTTGGAACCTCAAAGCCCACCCCTAGTGACACATTTCCACCAACAAAGTCACACTTCCTAATCTTTTCAAATAGTGCCACTCCTGGTGACCAAGGATTCAAATCTATGAGCCTATGGGACCACTCTCATACAAACCACCATAGTCTACTTCCTGGCCCCCATAGGCTTATAGCCATATCATAACACAAAATGCATTTAGTCCAATTTCAAAAGTCCCCATATTCTATCACAGTCTCAACATTGTTTAAAAGTTCAAAGTATCACCGGGCGGTGGTGGTGCACGCCTTTAATCCCAGCACTCGGGAGGCAGAGGCAGGCGGATCTCCGTGAGTTCGAGGCCAGCCTGGTCTCCAAAGCGAGTTCCAGGAAAGGCTCAAAGCTACACAGAGAAAAACCCCCTTCAAAAAAAAAAAAAAAAAAAAAAAAAAAGTTCAAATTATCTTCTGAGACTCATGCAATCTCTTAATTGTAACACTCTGTAAAACCAAAATCAAAAAAGCAGATCACATACTTTCAACATGCAATATCACAGAATATACATTACCATTCCAAAAGGGAAGAAAGGGAGCATGGTGAGGAAATCCTGGACCAAAGCAAGACTGAAAACCAGCTGGGTAAACTCCAAACTCTGCATCTCCATGTCTGGTATCAAAGCACTCTTTAGATCTCCAGCTCCTTTCAGCTTTGAATACAGCACATTTCTTTCTCTTGGGCTGGTTCCATACCCAGTCTGCAGCTCTCCTATGCAAGTATCCCATCACTTTGGTTGTTTTTTTTTTGGTTTTTCAAGACAGGTTTTCTCTGTGTAGCTTTGCGCCCGCCTTTCCTGGAACTCACTCTGTAGCCCAGGCTGGCCTTGAACTCATAGAGATCTGCCTGCCTCTGCCTCCTGAGTTCTGGGATTAAAAGGCGTGCACCACCACTGCCCGGTGGCATCTCCAACATCTTGGGGTCTCCAACACAACCCAGGCTTCACCTTCACAGCCTTATGCAATGACCTTTCTGGGCCTCCATGCAGAAATGCCTGGCATTCCTCAGCAGCTCTCCTCAGCCATGAAGAGAAATCTCACAACCCCTTTCTTGTGTCCTTGACTCTAAACCCGGAACCATGTGGCCAAACCTGCCAAGTTTTTCTGCTTGCTGGGGCTGGAACTTGGCCCTCTTGTTCAAATACATTTTCACCAGTTTTCGATGGGTTCCTTCATGGCCTATGCTTCTCTTTAATTTGTTTTTAAAAGTTGGAAGCTTAGCTGGGTGGGGTCTTCCCTGAGGTAACCACTCCCTTTATTCCATTTAGCATCAGGCTTTTCTTTATACTTTGTCTCTTTGAGCATTGAACTTGGCTCCCTTAAACTTCCCGGTCCTCTTTTTCTCCTCAAACAGAACATTTTGTACTTTTCCTTGCTCAGCCTGTTCCTTTTCATTGCAGAGCTGCATGAGTGGTCACTAAAAACCACACACAATACAGTCTCTATTTATTCTCAGCCCCGCCTATCCTTTCTCCTGCCTCGCTATTGGCTGTTTATTTCTTTATTAGACCATCACGTATTTTAGACAGGGAAAGTGACACAGCTTCACTGAGTTAAACAAATGCAACATAAAATAATGCAGCACATCCTTGCATCATTAAATAAATGTTCCACAACATAAACAAATGTAACATTTCTTAAAATAATATTCCGCAACAATCTGTTTTTATCTGTGCCACCATTAATAGAGGTAGCAAATCTCTTGCTTGCTTTTCAAGAGTACATCTTCCCATTTTACCTTTAAAAGAGCTACAGTCTGCTTTACAAAAGTAATGGACCTGAGTATGGACATAATTACTGATGGTCCAATGCAGTTTTAAAAATAACATTTCATTAAAAGGCCAGAAAAAGCTTTTCGTGAGTATTGTTACATTTTTAAATCTACAAGTATTCTTGATGATAAATGAAGACCAATAGGAGACCACCATGAGCATTTACATTCTCTCTCTCTCTCTCTCTCTCTCTCTCTCTCACACATACACACACACACACACACACACACGGGTATTTTATTCTAAATGTTTTCCCTTAACTATAGATTTTACTGTACCTAAACATTTACAATCACATGGCAAAATTCCAAAGACAAAGTTAAAACAAAGAAGGAAATTCAGAGGCCCTAAAAATACCACAAAATGGAAATACACAGACACAGATACAAAGAGAGAGAGAGAGAGAGAGAGAGAGAGAGAGAGAGAGAGAGAGAGA
>CABHPH010125778.1:17729-40389 GCA_902168325.1 Peromyscus nudipes
GAGAGAGAGAGAGAGAGAGAGAGAGAGAGAGAGAGAGAGAGAGAGAGTGAGCGAGAGCGCTGTGTGTGGAAATATGACTGCAGCTGCTGAGTACATTTAGTGTTAGTTTTATGTGAACGTTTTTTAGGGTTGCCCCTTTGGTACTAGATAGCCACTTAGGGGACTCATCCCAGGGAAGAATAATTTTCTTTCTCTCAGCAGTCGTTAACTGCCTGTAGCTCTTCATATATGGGTGGGCCCTGTTGAGATTTCCCCAATCCATGATAGCATGCCAACAGGTATCATCATTGTTCAGATATTGTTAGGCAGCCATACTGTTGAGATTTCGTAAGTGTATCTGAGCCTCTTCCAGGAAGCTTGACTGGTCTTTGTTTCTTAGGCTGTTTGGCTTGTCTCTGCTTTTCCCAGGCTGCCAGCAGGCCTGAGCCTCTTCTAGGCAGCTCAGCTGGTCTGAGAGTTTCTCTTCAGCAGTCCTTACTGCTTATACATACTTGGGGAGGGAGGGACCTAGCAAGTGTGGTCAGTTTCAGGGACTTCCTGAAGCTATTTTGAATCGTGTACTTTCTGAGCTTAAGGAGGTTCGGTGCAGGGTGGAGAGTTTCATCTCCCTTTAGAATAAAATCCTGCCGCTTCACTTCCCTGTAAAACATTCATTCTTAAACTATCCTTTCGTTTCAACTCCACTTAAAATGTACCATGCCTTAACAAGCTTTCCTTTGAGATAGAAGGTTTTAATTGTGGGGAAACTGCTGCACAAGCTTCCCCGTCATTGTAGAAGACACAATCTCACTGTACTTTCTGGTCCTCGGGGTCTTACAGTTTTTCCACCTTCTCTTCTGTAATGTACCCAGAACCTTTGGGGTTTAGGTTGTGTTGTAAATGTGTCAATTGGGGCTGAGCACTCCATGGTCAATTGTTCTCTGCATTTTGATCAGTGTGCCTTTCTGTGATGGTCTCTATCTACTGATAAAATGAGAGCTACACTTGTCTATGAGTCCAAAGGACAAGTATTTGGAATGAAGTTAGGAATTATGCTGGTTTAGGAAACTTGCAGTAATGGGTTCTCCTCTAAGATCCATGACGTCACCACCTGTGAATATTCGGCTAGGTTTACTCACCTTCTCTTCTGTAAGTAAAATATTTTACTACATTTTCACCTTCCCTCTCATTTCTTTTTGATTCTCTGTCTCTGGAGGTTCCTCTGTTTATCCAACAGGGCATCACTTAGTCTTCAGCAATCGTGTAGGGCCTTTGACACTACTGATTCCATGAGATTATCTTTTTTAAAAAATGGTTTAACTTTGTTGTTATTATTATTGTATGTGTGCATGATCTGTGTGTATGAGCATGTACTCATGCCATGGTGTGCCTACAGAAATCTAAGGACAACTTTTTGTGGAGTAGGCTCTTTCCTTCCTTCTTTATGTGGGTTCCAAAGATCAAACTCAGACAAATGCCTTTACCCTCTAAGGCAGTGGTTCTCAACCTATGGGTCACAACCCCTTCACATATCCTGCATATCAGATATTTACATTACAATTCCTAACGGTAGCAAAATGACAGCTGTGAAGTACTGATGAAATAATTTTATGGTTGGGGGTTATCACACTATGAGCAACTGTATTAAAGGGTCACAACATTAGGAAGGTTGAGAACCACTGCTCTAAGGGATCTTGTTAGCCCTCTTTTAAACATCATTGCTGTTTTTGTTGTGATTTCTGCAATGCATGTGTAATGACATTCATGTAAAAGTCAGAAGACAACTTTTGGGAGTCAACTTTAGGGACCAAACTTGGGTGGTCAGGGTTGCAACACATGTGCTTTTACCTGCTGAGGCAGGCATTTTACCAGCCCAAGAATATCCCTTCCAATGTTTTGGCTTTTCATGCTTGGTTTATGTACTTGAGTCTATGTAAGAGAGCAAACATCTTTAATGACAATATCTAAGATGTTTCAACTTATATATGCTTGAGATGTATAGAAAAGATGGCATTGAAGGGTTGAGAACAAGAGGACCATGCCGTACACACTGGGAAAAGCATGATGGGAGGATGGCATAATGAACCATTGGACTGGTGAATTGATTGGTAACTGTTTCCAAGCACTTATTTATGTACATATGAATAAAACTGCCAACTCTTTCTTTCCCCTTAAAGTAGATCTTAAGGACATTTTCTTGGCGGTTAGTACTGTGTAGATACATGAAAGCAGCATTTTTCTTCAAGTTATTTTTTAATCTGATGTCATTCAGCAGGACCTCAGAGGACTAACTCTAATTCATTACTTCCCCACAATTAACATATCTGAAAATAAGATGAATCACACAACTGATGGCATCTTATAGTTGAGAGATCTTAGCTTCGTGCTGCCCTAAAGCTTCAGAGAAGCTGAGACAAGCATCCATGACCACCAATATGACCTTGACCCTTTTAACTCCGTATCTCTGATCATGAAGAAGCCCCCAGATTCCAAATGTACAGACTTTAGACAGGCAATTTCCTAGGTCCATTAACTGCCTGGGTTTCCTATCGGTCACATCAAACATTCATCAATGACCCTTTTGTCACAGAGGAGGGAATACTTGATGAATCCATCTGGGACTGGCAAGAAACTTAAAAATTCTTACTATGTGCACAATACAATTTCTCAATGATGAAAGGGTAAACAAAAGCATGTTGTATTTTATACATGTCAATGCCTTACATTCCAAGAAATGTGACAGTAATGCTTAAATTTACATTTGCCTGCTGAGCAGGCCTCCTCATGCATCCCATCACCCAGCATCTCAGTCTCCTATGTGTCTAGCCTTCTCTATATGGATCTTTTCTCTCTTGAAAAAGGAATGGTTGGCCTCATTAGGTCAAGCCTTCTCTCAGGGAGTTTATCCAAATCAGTCTGATGTATAACATTTCAAACATGAGGAATGGGTAGCACCCAGGAAGTAGAATTTCAGAAATGGTTTCAGCCTGTCAGTCCTTCCTGCTGCTGTCACTTGAGCTTTCTTACCCCTGGTCACCCAATCAAAGTCTTTCAAGTGAATAGATCTGGGTGATTAGACATCAGCCACAGAAACATTTTCCTGTATTATCAGTTTTGTCTTAAGCACTATCCTTAATTCAGTAGTTATATACATCTCGATTGGCTTTGAAAATTATAAATTTATAAACTCAAGTTCCAGTTGCTTTTGGGATACTATCTTACAAGGACACCAACGTACAGTATGGCTCGTTAAGGAAGGGAATGGCTCAGTTGCCTTTAGCCTACTGGCTATGGGTGAGATAGGACCTCTGTTGGTCTTTTCTGTATCGAACACACAGATTGCAAGCCCAGTGCCACTTTGAGATCTTTGGCAGGAGTTAACTATGCAGCTCACACACGATTGAGCCTGTATGATAATGAGTATGCAGAGACGGGTAATGCCTGGGGGGCACTCACAAACCTAAGACAGAGCACCTGTGTGGCCTGGGCAGGCGTCTCCATGACAGGTAAGGTGACCTGCTGACGTCCCACGCAACCCAAGTCAGAAGCTCATTTTTTAATAAAAGGGGGACCTGTAGGGCCCTGGCCCCTGTTTTGGGTAACTGTTGCCTTGCTTGCGGACCTTGACCTTGATATTCTCCCTATGCTAATTCCCTGCCAGGTTCCACCCTCCTGAATGCTTAAGGGAAATTCCTTGCCTGGTACCCTGAATAATGGGCGTTAACAGATTAGAAGCAAGATTGTAAAACATCAGTAGCGAACTTCTGCCCTCCGGGGTCCTCCCATTGTGCTGTAAGCCTGTATTTAAGACCTCCTCCCCCCTTAAATAAATGACATTCAGCATTTAAAATTAATATATATATATAATATATATAATTGAATGAATACTGTGAATGTAATCTATGAATACCAAAAATGTGATTAATATCATGAGTGTAATTAATGAATATCATGAGTGTAATTTAAAAAATAAATAAATAAAGTAAAAAAAAGAGAACTATCCATTTCACCATAAACTAGGTTATGCACAAGAGTAGTGTGAACAGAGGGAACAAAATTACAGTATTTGTCCCATTAGGTTTGAAGGGCATGGACTTTATTTTATGGCTTAACCAGAGAGCAACAAATCTAGTTCTAGTCAGGGAATTTAATTTGCATCTCATGAACTACCTTGGCAGAATTCAACATTAGCCTAGAAAGGCTCATTTGATTAAAGAACTAGTGGACATTACTTCTCACAGGCTAATCAAGTTAATTTTAATGGCAGTAATAATGTCTCCCTGGCAAATTACTGTGAAAATCAGATAAGCTACCTCACATATTCTAGGTGATTTGTAAATTATAAAGTGTTTAAACAAATATAGGCATTTCAGAACTGTTTATTCCTTTGTGACAGTCCCTAGGTTCCATTTTTTTCCCTGTACATATTCCTAAGAGATATTATATCACTATTTAACCAAGGGGAACCTAAGCCTGACTTAAAATTAACCATGTTTTCAACTGCTAGGTTAATTCAACAAATATATTTAGAAAACTATCACAGGCCAGCGATGGCCAGCCATGGAGTTGTTAAACAGGCACACACATTGAGAACACAGTGGGTGTGCATGCACATGTACATACACATACACACACTGATTTTGGCAGATCTGCCTGAGAAGCAGCACAACTCTTTCTAACTCTTGCCACAACTGTGTGCAAAGGTTGGAAGCTGTAGACCGTATCTTGAGAGGCTATAAGGCATTCCAATTCCAGAAAAACCAAGTGGGAGATGCTACTTCCTCTCCCCCTAAATCAAAAGCAAGGCTCCAGGGGAAACAGGATGTAGATGTGAGTTTCTGGACTCACTTTCCTCCTGAACTGGATAAAGGGTAACAAATGGAATGCATTACAGCAAAGCAGTGAGGCAGACACAAAATGGGCCATGTTGACGCCAGGATCCGACAGTTTGTTAACTGAGATACTGCAAGCCATGCTACAGAAGACCCGGGATACAGTAGCCTGAGGCCCCTTCCAAGAGGGTTGTCATAGTTAGCGTTTCTATTGCTGTGAAGGGATACCATGACCATGGCAACTTTTATAAAGGAAAACATTTCATTGGGGTGGCTCGCTTATATTTCAGAGGTTCAGTCTATTAAATTATCACCATGGTGGGAGCATGGCGACGTGCAGGCAGACATGGTGCTGGTAAGGTAGCTGAGAGTCCTACATCTTGCAGGCAACAGGAAATGGTCTGTGACACTGGGTGGTATCTTGAGCATAGGAAACCTCAAAGCCCGACCCCACAGTGACACACTTCCTCTGACAAGGCCATACCTACTCCAACAAAGCCACACCTCCTAATAGTGCCATTTCCTATGAGCTTATGGGGGCTAATTACATCCAAACTACCACAAGAGTACTTCATTAAAGATCACAGTGACCACAATCAAAAGCCTATTTAGCCTCCACAATAAAACATGATTGCAGAAAGGACTCATCTGTCCAATTAGTTATCCAGAGATCTCAAAGATGCTGGGTGATTCATAAAATATCTCTGGAAGATTCCACAGATAGACATGTCTAACTTTTTAGATGGAAGATACTTCAAGCATGTCACACAGATATACCTGAAGAAATTACCATTATTGGTATTTATGCTTATCCTGATATTGGATATTAATATGGCCTCCAATAGCCAGGCAGGTTAGACACTGAAAGCTAAGAATAGGACCAATCAATTCCACACTAAGCTAACATGACATAGTGCTTTTGAAAGATCCGTAAGACTTTTTTGAGGTCAAATATATTAATTTCATCTTATGGAACCACCACGGAAAACAGTATAATCATATTTTAAAGATAGATGATCCAAAAGTAAGCTTAAGAAGTGACAGATCATAGCCTATATAAAAAAGGAATGTTAACATCAAAGAAACCGATCTGCTTAATTTCCATTGGTATACAGCAGGCCTTTAGAGTGTACAACCGTAAGAGGAAAGTCTTTCAACTTAAACCTACTACCCACGGGTAGCCCCCACACCCACGCTTGTGTCTTCTGGACTCAGTATACGGCCTGTTCTTCTCATATTATACACTCCTGTCAGAGGCCAGGCCCCACACAGAACTCAAGAACCACAAAAGCTGAATATATATTGTGGTGGCAGGTGGCAAACAAAATGAAAGACCTGGAAGCTGGTTTATAGATACGCTGGAGGGATAACCAGAACTTGGGGCCAGGGTACAAACAGAATGTTCCCTCCACAGTTCCTGTGTGTCAGCTCCTTTCTTTGCATTTACAAAGCCGTAGCGTGCGTTCATATGTATGTGTTTAGCAGAGGACTGGGGGCTAATGCCAGATCACATTCTTCCAGCTCCTGGAAAGAAGAGGAATAAAACTCTTTTCTCTCACCGTGTTTGAACATGGGAGAAATAAATGTGATTGGTACAACTCCTGGACAGAGTGGACAGAGGGGAGCTATCAAGAATGACCTATCTTAGAAACCTGTCCCCTTGCTGGGTGGTGGTGGAGCATACCTTTAATCCCAGCACTTAGGAGGCAGAGGAAGGTGGATCCCTGTGAGTTCGAGGCCACCCTTGGTCTACAGAGTGAGTTCCAGGACAGCAAGCACTACAAAGAAAAAACCGGTCTTGAAAAAAAAAAAAAAAAAAAAAAAAAAGAGGAAAGAAAAAAGAAACCCATCCCCAATTCAAGGACTTTGGCCAGGAAGAAAAGACTGTTAGTAGAGAGGCAATGGATTACAAGAAGGCATTTAAAACTGCAATAAAACTCAAAATGCCACTTGATTAATGGAAATGCACCATAAAGGAAAATGTCAGATAGAGCAAAATAAATAAATAACATATGAAGGTTTGTGTAGCCCTAAGTTTTCTCAGGTCCCTCCCAGTCCTGTGGTCCTGAGTTCCTCCAGTTCTGCCCAGCCCCAAGGTCCCTCAGCCACTTACAAAATAATCATCCAGAGGCTTAATATGAATTGCCAACTGGATGGCCTATGGCAGGCCTCTTGCTAGCTGGCTCTTTCATCTTAAATTAACACATTTCTATTAATCTATGTTTTGCCATGTAGCTGTGGCATTACCAGTCTGCTGGCATGTTGCTGCTCCTTGGGTGGCAGGCTGGCATCTCTTCTGCCTCTGCCTTTCTTCCCCTCTCTCCATCTCGGATTTCCCATCTGCCTCTAAGCTGCCTTGCTATAGGCCAATGCAGCTTTATTTATAGCCAATGGGAGCAACACATGTTCATAGCATACAGAGATACATCCCACAGCAGGTTTGATAATCAATTTTCACAGACATGACTGGCTGTGATAGGAAGCAAGGCACAGCAGAATTCATTTAGGTAATGTTTCTTTTGCTCTTCCTAGAATATAAATTTATCTATTTGGTAAGGCAAAAAGAGAAGTTAATGCCAGGCATGGTGGTACATGCCTTTAATCCCAGCATTCAGGAAACAGGCGCTGGTAGGTGTCCATGAGTTCACGGCCAGCCTGTCTACATAGTGAGTTCCAGGTCAGCCAGGGCTACATAGAGAGACCTTGTTTCACCAACCCCCACCCCCTGATAAAAAGAGGGGAGGGAGAAAGAAACAGTAGTGACTTGATTAGAAGTAAAAGCATGCTGACCTAATGTGTGGCTATTCTACCAACCTTTGTTGTAGTTCCCCACGTGGAACCATTCCATTCCCAAGTGAAAAAAGAAAACAAACACACTGATCTCTGTCAGTTTGCAATTTTTATTGTATCACTTAACGGATTCTTAAAAATATCATGGCACTCTGAGCAAGAATCTTAAGTCGTCTATTCACGCGTTGACAATGTTTGAAACATTCTTAGAATCCCCTTGTCTTAAAGTAACAGACTGGAATGATAAGCAAGTGCATCTGAAGACATATCAATATCAACAATAATAATATTTTCAAGTGTTGACTCTAACATAGACATATTTACTCTCATGGACCTTGTGCCTTCTAAGAAGGGTTCTTCTCATCAGTACTGGCAGTGGATGCTTTCAACCATGAAGCCAGACAGAAAAGCAGTACTACACAGAGAGTATTATCGGGGAAAGCCTGTCTTCTCCTTCACAAACTGTACAGGTTAGCTGTGGCTATACTTGAGGAGAAGTGAGTTTTAATGACAACCACCACCTAAAACATGCATACATTCCTATAACTAGTAACAGAAGAACGGTATATTTCACTGCGCAGACACCAGCTGTCCAGCCTGGCTTCAGGGTGCCTAGACTTTCACACATCTGATTCCGAGGGAGCTTCTGAACTGACGCTTCTGGGCAACTGTCTGGTATTGAGGCTACTTCTGAGGTAGCATCCTTATAAATCCAAGCCACCATGTTCATTCCCCAGCACAAAGAGTTTGCTGACTACTCAGATCTGAGACTCTTCCATCATTTTCCTACTCACATAAGGCTAAAGTAATAGCACTCTGTTAAGAGAAGTAAGTAGCTTAAGTAGAGGACATACCATGGTTCTGTAGAAAAAGTCATTCACGGTTTAGAATCTTTGCTGAGCAGAATGGAGAGCCTAAAAGAGAAATATCTTGGAAGAACATTTTTGTAAATACTGCTGCCATTGTGATTTAGGACTCATGATAAATTGCCCACAGTTCTTCTTTGCTTAGGAGATGTATAAGTAAACACCAGGGCTCAATAACAGAAACAGAGTCTTCTGAATACAAAGGCATAGCATGGCACTTAAAATAGAAGAACTAGGTTAAGTATGTCAGGATGCTTCTAGTCCTCTTCCCATAGTTAGCCTCAGCTGGTAGTGTACATAGGTAGACAGTTGGTTGTCTGTAAAGGCAACGTCTGGTGGGATGCCAGCACTGGTGGATCCTATGCCTTGTTCTTTCTTCTGCTTACTTCTCCCAGAGACATCCCTATTTGCCTTCTTGGGTATCTATTTAGATATATTTCACTATAAGAAGTGTGGAGGTAAGGAGGATGTTCTAAAGAGGCAAGCATAATCACCAAATCAGATCTTTTTCTCAAAAAGGAGAGGAAAGTAAAAGATATATAGTTATCAAAAAAGTATTCTGCCTAATCACAAATTCACATGAAAATTTTCTTTCAGGACTGCTAAGTATATACAGCATAAAAGATGAACATACATCCAATGTGAGCACCAATAGTGAAGACAACCTTCTTAGCACTTATGAAACAAGACCACAATGAAATGTTTTCCTTCTTTTCTTTTTCATGGAAACGTTAGCACACACTCAAAAGAACAGTCTATGGCTGCACAAATCCAGAGATACTAGAAGAAAACTAGTCAAAACTTCTTGTTAAATACATAATTTTGATTATGACATCCTTTCAATTTAAATCCTATGTGTTCAAAATGAAATCTTAGCATCTTGGGACAAATGTCTACTCCACATTTCAAGTTGAGATCTGCTGCATTGGCATGAGTTTTGGTGAAACCTGGTGAAAGAGGAAAAAAATTAAAGTTTATTCTACCACAGGATGTTCAAATATGGCTTCAATTCATTTTTAATTAAACCATAAAGACTGAAGGAAATACTAAGTTTCAAAAGTGATCAACAGATATAGAATAAAGAAATCCTATTTTGCATAAGTTAAGTGTTCATTCAGGAAATAAATAAGTGAATAACCAATTTAACTTAATATGCACTGCAAATGACATTTCAGAGATAATGGACTTTAAGTGGTAAGAAATCACTCCCCCCTCCCCACTTTGGCCCATCAAGCACACAATGACTAATACAAGTATAAACAAAATTAAAAGTATCAGTGCAGGAGGTCAAGTCAGTCACATTCCCACATGGTTGGGAGAGAAACTCATGAAACTGCACACCTAGCTGAAAAACTACTGGCAATCGATGGCTGTTGGGGAAGGAAAGTCATTTTTCTTTGGGGTTGTGGCCCTTGGTGAGTAGCCCAGGTTAATTACTATTTGATAAATATTTCGGAAAATCCTTCTTTCAAAATGTTAGCACAAGGGGAAAAAAGTAAACAAGACTCTTTAGTTAGGAAAATATTGGGTCATGGTGTCACAAAAATAAGCCACTTACAAACTTATCCAACTTACAAACTTTTATATGTCAAATAAAACAATCAACTAAGTCATGTATCCAAAAAGGGGTTTAATGCTCAGAATATATAAGGAAAGCTTATAAGTCAGCAAAGAACAATAACTTGATTTAAAAGAAGGCAGTTGAACAGATGACTCTTCAAAAAAGATAATCTGACGGTTAATATACAAATGATTCTGTAAGCCAGTGACTGTAAAAGAAATGCAAATGAAAGCCCTTGAAAATGGTGGTTAGAATATAGCCATTGTGGAAAGGGCATGGAAGTTCCTTACAGAATTAAAAATGGAGTTTGCATATGACCCAGTAATCCTACTCCTGGGGACATGTCCAAGACATTTCAGAATAGGATCTCAAAGAAATACTGTATGCCAGTGTCTATAACAACACTATTCACAGTAGTGAAGAGGTAGAGGTAACCCAAATGCCCAAGCAGAGAAGAACACTATAATGCCCTAAGGAAACCGAATATGGTAAAAAGAAATGGGAGGCTATAATTAGAACAGCAACATGGATTGGAAGAACAAATATGGTTAAAAATGTATACCCTATTCAATGTAATATATAGAGTCAATGTGGTGCTTTATTTAAAAAAAAAAAAGTTGTATGAGTGTTTTGCCTAGCAATCTCACTATGAAGGAGCTAAGACCATTACACCAACGGTACAACTACATTCCCTAGTCACAAGAACCAAGAAATTGAAATAATCTGAATGCCTACCACCTAATGAATGGATATAGAAAATGGTATCCATGCACAATGGAATGCTATCTAGTAATAAAAAAAATGAATCGCTGAATTTTGGGGCAACGTCATGAAACTGGCAGTCAATGTTTTAAGCGAAATAAACAAGCAAGCACGTTAAAATGAGTATTGCATGATCTCACTTGCATGTAGAACAGAAAAAAGTGTGAAGTCAGAGAAGGTGCCAGTAGAATGGTGGTTCCCAGACGTCGGGAAGAGAACGGAGAGAGGGATCAGCTGGATCAACACTGAGTACTGAGCTACTGTTAGGAGTGAGAATGTGCAATGTGCCGCTGTGTGGTGGCGTGACTGCATATAATTGGAACAGCAACATGCTATGTACGTCCTAACATTTAGTAGAAAAGACTTTAAATGTTTCTACCACAAAGACGTGCCTGAGGGCAGGAATGTTTACCCTGACTTGTATACAATGCATACACATATTAAAACATCCATACATACCCCTTAAAGAAGGCAATTTTCATATCAGTATAGTAATAGTAAAAGGAAGGGATGGTACTGGAAAACAAGAAGGACCATGGAGACATTTTCTTATCTTTGAAGATAGAAAAACTAGTGGAGTGTGCACACTAGGTCCTCCTCCTCCATGTGTGTCTAACAAAACCAGCAACATTTTCTCTCTGATTTACCCACATGAAAAACAAATAGCTAGATAATGAAGGTCTTGTGTTGTATATTCCTTTGCAGCAGAAACCGAAATTTCTGCAGATCTCTGAAGGTGTTACCTGACAGAGGGTTCCTATTCCACACAGAACGGAAAAAAAAAAAAAAAAAAAAAAGAACAGCTGATTAAGAACGGTTTGCTTGTTTCACTGGAGTAAGAAATCTTAAACAGTTCAAGTATAAATAAATCCCCTTTCTTCTCCCTGAGGTTATAAGAAAGCTAATTAAAATTTGCTTTTGAAGCAAGGTATTGCTGGGAGACTGCTTCTTTTTTCCAAAGGGAAATTCAGAAAAGGTTAGTAAACAAAAGACCTTGGTACAGTACCAGGAGTGGTTACTATGTACATAATGAATTATACAATGAAGTCCTTTCAAAGAAATTTGTCATGCACTTGTAGATACAAGCCAAGCCTGTGTGCACAGGAAGTTAAGTATGAAATCTATGGCTAGCATATCAAATAATTTTTGTAAAAGATGTGCTTTCCTAACTTCATCTCATTATATTTCATTGTAATTAAAAATGGGTTCTGTCCTTCACTGTTTTAGAGACATCTATTCCTTTTACCTTCGATTAACTTTAGGTTAATTGCATCCAGCTGTCAACCCTAACAGGAAGGTGACTGGTGATTTGCAATAAGCACCTTTATACGCACACAATAAATAAATATAATTTTAAAGTATAAATAGATAAGTGTAAGTACAAAAAATTTAACAGGAACCCTCCCTATATATTTACTGGGTTTCCAACTCTGAGTTTTCTGTGCATTATTATTTTCCTACAAGTAGACTACAACTAGTTTGCACTTCTTACATTCTAATATCTCTAATGGATGGACTATAAGGCACAGAAGTGACTCAGTCAAGGAGGATGTCATCATCAGATGAGTGTAAGAATAAGGAAGCATTACTTTTCCACAAGTGACTAACATCAAGATTAGCCACACCTGACAAAGAACAGATGGCCCCCCAGGACTTCACACAAGGCAGATGGTCAGGAGCTTGTCCTCTGTCCCCTGTAGCTCCTGGTGTGTCCTCCTGTTCCTAACTCCCACCTGACAGCCCTGGCCTGAGTCACACACTTACTACTCTACCAGCTCTCCTAGGAGACGCCCTTTCCTAGGCCTGCTCAGATCAGCTCCTTACACTCTCAGAAGCGAACGGTTTGTGTTCTGGAGCCATTTATTCACCCAGCCTGTGGTTCGGCGCCAGGCTGGCTCTGTTCACAGAAACACTTACTGCGAAGTCACAGCCGGTGCTCTTCTTTATGTCGTCAACAGTCAGGCCTTCCCAGAGCTCAATCAGTGTCAGCCCGTTCTTCTTATCCACGTCAAACACACCCTGTGGGAAATCAAGAAAATGACAAGGACCATTTTCATCGTGAAAACTGTCACACACAAAGAGATTGACTTTCAAGTTCCTAGAAGAGAGGTAAGATCAAGGATCAAAGACTGAAAACCAACAATGAAAAAACATCCACTATAACTATTATGAATAATACCAACTCCTTAACCGGCCATTAGTTGGTGGCTACAGTTGGCATCTTCTAGCACTGTAATCAGTTTTGGGTTTTTTGTTTGTTTGTTTGTTTTTTTGTTTTCTTTCGAGACAGGGTTTCTCTGTGTAGTTTTGATGCCTGCCCTGGAGCTCACTCTGTAGACCAGGCTGACCTCAAACTCACAGAGATCCACCTGGCTCTGCCTCCCGAGTGCTGGGATTAAAGGTGTGCACCACTGCCACCCAGCTGTTTGTTTTTAAGCTGTCTTCCATTTGTTAACTAACACATAGGGTGAAAGGCCAGAGAGGTGACCAATGATCTGAAGAGGGAAAGGATTGAACAAAGTGGCAACGAGGCAGGGTGGAGTTGGAAAGAGATAGGATGGGGATGATGGGGAAAGGCTGCTGGGTAAACGACTGTAGGAAACAAAAGAAGACACTATAGTACCCAGGAGTAATTATGAAATAAAAGTTGCCCTGGCCCTGAAAGCCCAGCCAACTCCACTAAGCAGCTATTCAAATTCTCAGCGGTAAAGCTCTTCAACCTCTAAATTCCCAAGAAAATACATGGGTCTCAAGAGGAGGGCATAAGAACCCACAGCCTTTTGGTGAGCACATCAAATAGTAGTGATAGTGTCTAAGGCAGACAGGAATGCTCACCCTGTCTGAATGATCCATCCCAATGTCATGGCCACAGTACCAACTCGTCATGGTACCACCATAGCATCACTTGACTTCAGTGGAAGGGGTCTACAAAGCATTCACTAGAGCTTCCTACTTGAGAATTCTTCAGAAGTCTTCTCAGATGGTTTCTGGGACCTGCTTAGTTCTGGGGTACTTATTTCTTGGGGAAGATTGTCTGCTGGTAAAAGAGCTTTCATTGTGAGACCCAACTGCTTCTCTGGGCCTTCAAACCCTGCTCTACAGGTCCCTGTGCAGTAACATGGCCCTCTGCCAGCTTTCAGAGGGAGTTTCCTTTCTCAGACTTAAAGGTTACGTTTCCCAGGTTTTCTTCCACGGATTTAACTTAAATTTACCTATCATTTGTAGTCTTTGATCTTTATTTTTCAACTACCTTTCAAGTCAAATGCTAAATTTTGTGTTTAAATACACCGTAAGCGAGTAGGCGACATGCAGAGAAAGAGCACTGGCTTTTGAGCTGGCCTGTCACACAGCTCTGCTGCATAACAGCTAAGCGGCCTGGGGAGCCTGTCTTTGCCACCATGGTCAGAGAGCACAAGAATGCCTCCCTGAGGCTGTGGTGCCAGATACATACAGGAGAATAATACATTCTCGGGACCATGTCCAGGCCACAGTATAGACGTGTTATTATCCCTTAGCAGACTGCCTAAGCCAAGTCAAAGGCCTAAGAGAATTACTGTCTCCAGTCAGTTTATAGTTTTCTTCCAGAAGGATCATCACAGGACAAAGGGATGCTTACTTTGATAACATGGTTGATGTTACTGAAATGATGACTGAAATTTAAGAGGAATTAGGATTCATTTGGTAGTCTAAGGGGCAAACAAAAATTTGATAAAAATAAAGAGTAAAACCTAAAAGTTAAATTGTTAACTGTTAATCAAAAATGATACCGAAACTACCTTGTCTTACAGATAAGTAAGTTAATTACTTTATTACCACCATAAAGGCTACATTATGGATCCGACAGTTAATTATAGCCAGGTGCTGATGGGGAAGCTATCTTTTATAACCTGGTCCATAAACAGGAAACAATTCTAATTACTTTCCAAGGGCAACCTAATGGAATTCTCCTCGGTGCTGATTATGGAATTCTGGTTCCTTAACTGCCATTGCTTTTAATGGTATTACATCCTCATCCTCTGATCCAGCAGCAGCATCTACGGAGCACTGCATCCTCATCCACTCATCCAGCAGCATCTATGAAGCACTGCATCCTCATCCTCTCATCCAGCAGCATCTATGAAGCACTGCATCCTCATCCTCTCATCCAGCAGCATCTATGGAGCACTGCATCCACTCATCCAGCATCTACAGAGCATCTGTTCTGTATGACTCATGGAGGTAAACAGGCAGCTTCCGTCCCTGATGCCAAAGATTCACATTAGCTGCCTTGACTTTCCTTTCTCACTGTGTCACAAGTCCATGTTCTGATTGTGGCCACATGCTAAGGATTCTCAGTAGCTTATTCCAGTACTGACTTCTCCTTTGAACCCTGGATCCAAATCTCCCATTGTCTCTTTTCAAAAACTCAGGAATGTAAAATTGAAGGTGTCAAACTAAACCTTTTTTTCCTGCCTCCCACTGCTCTTCCTCCTCCTGCGTTCTCGAGCTTTGCCAGGACACAGCAGCTCAGACATTCTCTCTTGCTAGAAAATGTAGGGCTCACCTGTCTTACCAGCTGTGTCCTACTCATCCAATTAGGCTGAGTCCCATCTCCTCAATCTCTCTAGACTATCTATCTCTCTGGTTTGTGATTTGGGATCCTTTGTGTTTCTTACCTAGTCCACTGATGGGCCCTTTTAATTGGATTTGTTTCTTCTCCTTTGTCTTTTAGAAAAAAACAAAAGTTACAGTGCTCTGACTAATGCAAAATGGTTTCCTAATAATAAGAGAATTGCTGAAGAGTTCCCCATACCTCTCCTGATAAGAATCATGTTTTTAGGAGAGCATCCACATCCTTCCCTGATCTGATCCCTCACTGTATTTTCTGCTGGAGTTCAGAATACAGCTGTACCCTTGCTCTAAGCTGTCCTGTTTGCAGGTTCTTGAACAGGCTCAATAAAGCTCTTCTCTGATTAGAGCAAACTGTGAAAGCTCCCCAGGATAAGAGTTCCCATTTGTGTGTGTAATTCCAGAGAGTTGCACATGAGCACGTTTACATTTAGATACATTAATTTTCCCATTCCATAATTTTAGATGATAATTTTAAAAAAGCCTCAAATGTGTCTCTAAATAAAGTAAGAAAGATGGCAGTTGATGTGAGTTGAATCAAGAGGAAGGTGCTTTACCTTTTCTGTAATAATGCGGTTGACACACTGCTTTCCCGTCAGTGGTAATGTACACTTCTCCATGATTTTATGTGCATTTCCCTGTTTTAAAGAACAACAAGAAAACATCAACAACAGTGTTTAGGGAGCAATTCTTATTTAGAATTGGTGACTACAGGAAAACCAGGAACTATTAGAGACATCCACTTTTAAGCACAGACTATTTCCAAACCTTTGCACAGTCAAGCTCTCCTCTTTCTCAAGGCAGCTTCCATGCCTGGAATAACTTAGAGAGTACTCCTACAACTAACCAAATGCTTAAGAGAAGTCCTTAATTTATTGGGAAGTCCTGTTCCACATATGTGTACTCTCAAGCCTCAATTCCTGTACTACCTAATGTACAGTTCCAAGTCTCATATCCTCGTTTTTCTCTTCCAAAGAATGGCCCTCTTAAAAACATCTGCACTTATTTGCCAAGAGTAGGAAGTATGCATGGAAAATGAACCTGCAACCCAGCATCCCTCTTCTAAAACATATTTAATATTATTAATGTTATGCACAGAAAATAGCAATGCCTTGTTTCCCTTTTCAATAGAAAAACATCTCAATTTTCTTCTATATTTTCATGCATTTTCTCCTACATTTAAAGCATTATATTTAGCATGCCATTTATTCCTTGCTGTCAATTTTAAAGATTATCTACTGCTCTATTTTTGTGGTACATGAGCACCTAATTCTCTTACGAGTTCCATTTGCGGCCCCAAAGTCCCCATCATCATTTTCAGTCCTCCCAGTCACAATTTGTTGTTAATTTTAACCATCAGAACCAATTTTATTCTTACCTAATGCCCATGCAAACTAGACCACTGCTCAGCCAGGTGGACTCAGTATACTATGTTCACTCTCTCTTGTGACTTTTTCCCCTTGAGATTGAGCTCTAGTTTGCTCATTAATAAAACACATGACCTGGCTTCAAAGAAATTTTTCTTTTTGAGATTTTTTTTTTTTAGCCACAGTGCCCTTTCTTTAAACATAAAACAAAAGAGGGATTGTGAACAAAAAACAGGTTTTACCCATTAACTCCCTTCCCCAGCCCCATGGTGACCCCAAATGTAGAAGTGGCTTCCCGGGTGCTTCTGTGGGGCCCAGCTGTAATATCAGCTCTGACCTCTCCCAGTTATGATTCAGCTCCCTTTTAGCTACGGAGCACTAGGAGCATAAATGAATGGGTTGAAGGCTGGTCTAGCACACTGAGGGGCTTTTCTTAAAAAACACCAAAATGTTTCAGCTTTCTTTTGGACCTAAACACACCAAATACAATGATGTCACCACCATCATCAGCCATCTGCCTATTTTGCCTGCTTAAACATCCATCTATGAATTAATTTAGTTATCTCCCCAGACTGGTATCAAACCAACCACATGTTGAGAGGCAATGAATTTCAGACATCAGGGTCTAATTATGATTTTACTCTTTGTAGTAACTTGTCAACTTTACAATACACCTGTAATTAAGAAGGCTTCAGTACATGCAAGTTAGTGCAAGGCATAAAAGGTATTCTAAAGTTTCTGAATGAATGAATATATGAATGAATGAGTGAATGAATCAATGAATGAATGAATGGGGATGGACAACTTTTATAAATCTTGGATGGGTTGTTTTTTAAAAGATAAATTCTATAAGCTTAACTTAGTCAAAACTAGTGTTGACTACAGATTAAGTAGCTAGATATTACACCTTCAAGACTAAGTTGTTTCTAGATCTTGCTATGTAAGAAAATTTACAGATGTAGAACGAGAACCTCGTCCTCACGTCTCTTCTACTATCGCCTCCCTTGTGAGAGTTCACATTCTGCATGTCACGGGAGCTAAATTTAACAGCTGAAATTAGTGCTGAACATGGAACTTCTATAGTTGTCAGGTTTTCTTACATTTAATATAGCTCAAATAAGACATGTCACAATGAATCCCAAGCCTGACTTCAAACGAACTGAATAGTTTGTAGGCCTCTGAGGAACACGTCCTGCAGGGAGCTCTCACTTTGTTCTCATTATTTGAGAAAGAGCTGCATTTGGTGTGAAGGCAGCCTCATGGATTGTAATGAACAAGCAACCCTGTTTTAGAGGAATTGATGAATTTTAACTGACAACATTATTGGTGCCCTACCAATAGAGACCTTTCATATATTATTTTCTGCATAAATAATATAACGTAGATAGGAAAGGTGTGGACCTCTCAACAAAGAACTTTTGTACAAAACCTGGACCTTCTCACATTATCTGTGTGAGATCAGTGTGTCCATACTTTCTTGCCCACCTTACTTCACAGTATTATTAGATTTAAACTAAATATAGCCATCTAGCACTTAGTAAGAATAAATGTTAACTGCAATTGCTTATACAACTTAAAAATTAAAATTCATATAATCTACCAATAAATTATTTATGAGCTTGTAAGTCCCTACATGAAGTCTGACATAGAAATAAGCCAAAAAACATGGCCTAAATTAATTTCCTGAGACCCACAGGAAAAAACAGCACATATTTGGAGACAAACCATAAGGCTTGCCTAGGAAACCAGCGGCTGGTGTGTTTGTGCAGTCAGAACAACATAGCTAGATGAATCCATTCACATTTAGCTCCAAGACCTAGCAGAGATAAAGGAGAGAGCAAAAACAAAATGCAGAAAGATGAAACAATGTCCCAGTTGCAATGTAACAACAGGTTAGCTCTCCAGCCAGACTGTGACGGACTCCCACCTTAGCATACTTTCCTAAGCATGCTGCGCTGAGCCTCGGTGCAGCATGACAGCTGCATACATTAGTGATTCACAGAGCAGGAACAATTGCTGATTTTGAACGCTTAAAAATAAGTTCTAATAAAGACTCTCAGTATAGTATGGCAGCATCCAAAACACTAGAGAAGTCCGAAAACCAGGACTCTCATTTAATAGGGACCTGAAGGCATTTATTTGGATCTTTAATCTCTCTGGGTTGTTAATCTCCTATTGCCTTGATCTGTTTTCACGATCATGATAAGAATTAACTGAAATGTTGAAGGTGTACTGAACGAGGAGGGGTTAAATGGATGCTTAAAAATAAAAACAGGGTTTGGGCATGCATCCTCATCATTCTGCTTCTTTTTCATGTTCTCCAAAAGGCAGTTCAGAAAAGGCAGAAGCATGGATACAAAGCATAAGAGTTAAAACGTTTGGAGCAAGATGAGTGGTCCATGCTTGCAGACCCAATGTCTCAGGAAGCTGAAGCAAGAGGGTCACTGGAGCAAGGAATTCAGCACTGACCTGAACAACTCAGCAGGCCTCCAAAACATGGTTCTGACTAAGCCTGAGGGCTCCTGATTTCACTGCACTTCTTTACTAATTCCCAACCTTATTGCTTCCAACTATTTCCCTGACAGCTTTCTCCTCTTCCATACCTTAGGTACTTCACAACGTTTTTTCAATGGCTTGGGCCTCAGAACTTTCCAGTACTTGCTTCCCTGTGAGCTCTGCAATTATTTAGATCTCTACATGACATCCAAGAACTACATTTTGCAGCAATGAACAACTCTGGTTAAACGATAATATCTCCTGCTATCATAACAGTACGTTTCAGGGCATCAAAATGCACTTAATCTCATGGAACCAGCTCTTTTGGCATATAGCAGAATGTTCTAGGAACTGGTCATTCCCATGCCACCAGTTACCGGGAAAATGAACTAAATTACATCCCATCACCTCAGATTCAAATGACCATAGCCTTTCTAATTTTAAGAACAACTTCTCCAATATCCCTTCCATAGTGTCCACTCCAGGGTCCCAGGGTACCCCCAGTACGATGGCCCTCTTTGACACTCTGTGCCTCCTTCTCCCCACTACCCATGGTATGTTGTTCATCTCCTATCAATTCCTAATAGCTTCTCAGCGTGCTCAAAGCTAAAACCATTCATCTCTGCATCTACAGGTACGAGAAGAACACTAAGTAAACCACAGTGACCAATATACGCTGTCTGGATATTACAATCGGATTCAGAGAACTCTGACAGAATTGGAGCTATCAAATACCATGTGGCTAAGTACCTGTGGACTGCCTGGGGTGTCTTTCTGGCTCTCAGAAGTACACTTGCACGCACAGTTCCAGTATCTCTGAGCTCAACAGAAGTTCATCTAACAGAAGCACTTGAAAGGGGATCACAAGATTTGGGGAGAGGAGGGCAAAAGGGGCGGAGCAAAGGCACATCAGGCCTGGAGTATGAAACAGAACTTCAAAAGGAGAAATGAAACTAGTCTCTGTGCCTTCCACTTGCTCCTTCCTAGCCGCCAAAGCTTGTCATAATCTACCACAGAGGCTGAACTCTGTGTTCCATATTTAATATTAGAAATTAAATATTCTCCGATATTTAATTTTTAGTACACGGTATTACAGAAGCCTGTTTGTCAGCATGCAGTACTTTCTCCCTGGTCACCCTTTACCATAATGATGAAAGCAAGTAAATAATTTTCTACATGCACATGCACCTCCTTGGGGAATGCTGTGTTTGTTACCACTTACATGACTGTCAGGTCACTAGGATGAGTGATGTGGGGCATGATAAAAAAAAATGGATTGCTAAACAGGGTACCACGCCAGGATGAACTTGCTCTCACTGAGTTTATCCTCATGGGGCCTTTTGGCCTTTCCCTGTACCTGCTCAGTGGGTCCTAACAGTTTGCAGGGCACTGGTGGAGACTCTCAGTTGGCAGAGAACTTCTGCTGCTATGACCCATCTTCATACAGAGATGCAGTAACAGTTTGTGGCCACAGGGATACTCTCAAAGGAGGGAGTAGCCGACTGAGACTGTAGATATGGCAAGCCATTTCCCTGTGAAGAAGTGTCAGGGTTTTGAGGTCTTGGGATAGAAGTCCCTTTTTTCTTCAACCAGATCATCATTGTGGCCAGGCTTTCCTAACTCTGTAAAAGCCGAATCATTAACATATGGATAGCGAAGTCCAGGAATAAGTAGGAAATTTTTTTTTCCCACTCACAAGTAGGAGTGGTAATTTAGTTTTTCTTAGTATTACCTTTTATTTTCCTTTAAAAAAATACAAGGTTTCATTGACAAACTCAAACTTACATAGTTTAAAATTACTAGCTTAATTAAATTCCCTAAGACATATTTTAAAGCTATACTGGATGTCGGATTGTGTTGTTTTTTCCACATTAAAGTTTTTTGTTCGTTTGTTTTTTTTTTCAAGGATCTCTGTCACAAGGGAGAAATAAAAGGGCAGAACAATGTAAGCATGTCTATGTTCTTAGTTTTATTTTTTGATGGTACCAGGACCTTGTGGGTGCTAAGTGTACATTTTACTACTGTGAGCCCCTTAGAATTTGTTTTTTTAAGGTAGACTATTTTTCTTCCAAATTATATAGACAGTCTAGAAAAAAATGATAGAAACACAAGTATAAACTATTCATAAATTTATTATGAATTAATCCAAATAAAGGGGTACTTTATTTAATTGGGAGTGCTTTTCAGTGTTGCCAAAGATCACCTCAGAAATCTTTCACATTTGTTGCTTTCAGTAACACATTTGGTCTAAAATAAATGAGATTAATAAACTTCAGGGGGGAAAAAAGCAAGGAGAAGATAAAATAGGCATCTAAATCTCTATACAAGAACTTGCTATCAGATAGATTAGACTAAATAGGAAAAATCATTCCCGAAGATTTAGTCTCAACTTCATAACAACATATTCTGATTCATCATTCAAAACCCAAATCTCTCACTGTAATAAAAACAAAATATAAACCTTCCTTAGAAACAGAGCTCTCTTTTGTGTTCTCAAAAAAAAAAAAAAATAGATGCTCTGCTTTGCAGGTTTACAGTAAATGTTAAGTGCAACTGAAGTACTTTGCCCCAGCCCCCTGCCCCCAGTTACAGCCCTGGGAATAGATTTCAGCGCGCAGTACTGAAAATGAAGCACAAGGTACACGCTGCTATCTGTGATGGCGTTATCAGAAAAGTTTCTCAAGGGCGAAGGAGGTTTAGGAGGAGGCTACACAGATTCTGGGCTTGGTCTCATGCTCTAGCTTCATTTGACTTTTACGGCATATTCAGTTTCTATGGAATATGGTTTGTCTATCCGTAATGAAATGGAAACAATAAACATCAGCCACAGGGAAGGCTTAAGGGAGCTCTACGCTGGGTGGTGGTGGCGCACACCTTTAATCCCTGCACTCGGGAGGCAGAGCCAGGCGGATCTCTGTGAGTTCGAGGCCAGCCTGGGCTACCAAGTGAGCTCCAGGAAAGGCGCAAAGCTACACAGAGAAACCCTGTCTCGAAAAACCAAAAAAAAAAAAAAGAGAGAGAGAGCTCTACATGCTCAAAGTATCATGATCTGAAGCACCAATCCAGCAAGAATTTGTCAAGCTTGACTAATATTTTTTATATTCTAACAGAATGGCACCTGTCCTGTGCTCATAGCACGCAGAGTCCTTGCTCTTATGGAGCCTCTCACCTTCTACTGCAGAGGTGCAGGAAGGTCTGCAGAAGAAAGGCATCGAGAAAAAGCCTGACTGGTACCTTGAGCCTGAATGAAGTGTGGGAGTGAGCTGTGAAGGTTATCTAGGGGAAAACATTCAAAGCACAGAGAATACCAAGTGCAAAGGCCTTGAGGCAGGATTCTGCTTGAAATGTTCCAGACTTTCCAGAAGGGAGTACAGTTGGAGTTGAGAGAGAGAGAGAGAG
>CABHPH010125780.1:4537-35025 GCA_902168325.1 Peromyscus nudipes
ATGAGAATTAGTTTTCCCTAGCTTACTCTACAGATGAATACACTAAAGCCATTCAGGATGATGGCAGGGCCCTATTTTCAGCATGTAGGTAAGCAGGTGTTCTAATTTACAGGGAGTGACCTTGTCTCCGCCCCTCTGGTTTCTGCCTTGCCAGAGAAGTGTTCTGTTATGGGTGGGTAGAATGGCCCCCAGAGAGAAATAGGTACAGGAACAGATGAAGGCTGGAGAGTGGTGTCTCAGACTTCTTCCATGTTCAGTTACCTTTTCAGTACTGCTAAGTGAGGTAGGGTGATTTCTTTCCTAGACAACTCCATCAAACCTTGTAGCTTGAAGTTTACTTGAAGCCATTTAATTGAGGAGGGGGATCTCATTACTCACACTGAGAGCAGAGCCCTAGCAGCCCAAGGTTTTCATGGGCTGCTGCCATAGACATCCAGGTGACTTTCAGGCCTGGTGCCAGAAAGCTAGAGCCTTCCAGACTTTAACAAATCACCCAGTTATTCCAAACTAGTGAAGAATCATCACCTTATTGCAGAAAAGGGACATTGCTCAGTTGACTATGGGAATTCTGCTTTTATGGGATGCTGAGGCCTGAGTGGAGTTGGATGAACAAAGGGTCTGAATGCTAAAACTACTTTTCTTTCCCTCTTCTGTAGCTTAGTGTTTAAATCACCATTCAGTGGTTCTTATCTACCAGAAACCAGGGTTTGCAGGTCAAGAGTGGAACCCTAGCTCTTACCTTTTCCTTCACTGGTAGTTTCCCCTTGCCAGGCATAGCACCTCCCCTGGGCCTGGGCAGCATTTCACTTGCTGGGTAGGAAGAAAGGCATTAGCTTCATGCCATGCTGGGAACCAAAAGAAATAGGTGTTTTATAAATTAAAGCAAACTGGGCTAGCCTTGGAGAAAGCTTTCTAGAGCTGAAATAGGACAAATGGGGGTGGCATCAGAGGGAGTAGGTGGAGAGTTGCCAAAAGGAGGTAACAGCACAGGCTGAGAATTCTGGGAGGAAGGGTGTGCCCTGTATCCCTGCAGGATATCTCTTAACACAGAGGAAGGGGGACTGAGGATACTAGCAATAGGAAGTTGCTAGGAAGATTTGGCTGAAATGAAAATCAGAAAAGCTGAGTATTATCATATGCAAATCTCATCTGTTCCCTTCATTTACAGGGTTTTGACTCTTGTTAATAACTTCCATCTAATATATTTACGACCTACCATCTAGTTCATAAGGCCCTAATTTTGGCAACCAGTGTCACTGTCACTCAGGAACTCAGTGTACAAATTTGCCTGCACTCCTCTGTAGCTGAGACCCTGGAGAAGCCCAGGGAGGGTGCTGAGCCTTCTGTTTGTCCTCTGGCTGGCCCAGGTTCTTAGAAGCTAAGCCTATCAATGTCATTGGTAGGCTTCATTGCCATCATCTTCCCTATTGCTGGGGAGGACAGAGGCACCAGTCAGGCAACAGAACAAAAGCAGGTTCTAGACTACCTGACCCATGCAGTACCAACACCATGCACCCTCATCTTTACGCAGGTATAGCATATATTACAGTGAGTCTCTTTCACTCCCATCCAGATTGCCTGGGCTAAATACCCCTCCCCAGTCTAGCTAAGAGTTCTCTTCGGAGATTACAGTCAAGCTGTACAGACCAAGCAGTGGCAGTGGGCAGAGGGACAGGAATACAGACATTAGTCCATCTGTTCCTATGACTACAGTTTCTTGTGCAGACATCAGAATAATATCTGCTTCGTTGGACTCTTGGAACAACTAAGTACTGTGACTCTGGATGTTCACATTATATTTGCTCTATTACCCTATAGCAGCCATAAGAGATAAGCTTACAATAGGGAAGGCCAAAAAAGAGTTGCTGGGGAACCAGAAACATCTATTCTTTCTTCCATGAGATCCTCTTTCTTTGGGTTGTGACATCAGAGGAAACACACAGCAAAGAGGCAGTCCAATTTGAGACATAGTTTGTAAATCTTATTTTCAGATAAATTTAAAAAATATACCTCATTTTTGTGTTAGAGAATTATCTATATAATACAATAAGATACCAGCTTTTAAAATTATTCTGTGTTAAATCAAATTGCCAGCCTACGGGGTCATGGGATGGAAAGAATGAACGTGCTCTTTTTGAATAATACTCGTGGAAGAGTTGTCCTGACACAGGTGCCACACTTGTGTTCAGTGGTTAACATCTCACAGGTCACTGTCCTAAAGGAGTGACATAATGTATGTCACTATGCATGACAGACACTATGCAACTTGGGAAATACTACATAAATTCAAGTCATTACAATTGTACATATGTAGAATGGACTTGGTTCTTTTATTTCATTGTGTATAATAATTTATAATGACTAATGTGAAGTCATACAGGGAACAAGCTTTGCATTGGTCTTGTCTGCTCAAAATGTTGACTGTGACTCTGATGCTGCTTTGCACAACATTGTACAGCTGTCCTCTGCCTCTGACAGGCGAGATGATTCTCAGAACTAAGGCTGGACCTTCTGACTGCACTTCTCTGCTTTCTTCAGTGAGATCCTCTTCTTCTGGAAGCTGGTTTCACATGGTGGCTTAGATTTTTCCATCTTTGTATCTAGCACCATTTGAAATCAGTGTTTTAGGAGTAAGAATTGCAGCACAGCAGAGGTTAGGCTACAGAGAAGCAGCTGTACACAGGATTGGCTCTCTCCTTCAAGAAGTCAAAGGAAGACTTGGAACAGTGAAATTTGCTCTTGAGTCTGTTTGGTTTAGAGGCAGTGATAGTGGGCAAGTTGTTGTGTTCAGAATAAATGCAAGGGCATGATCAGGGGCAGGGAGTGATCCACTTTATCCAGCATTCCATGGGAGGGGGAGGGTGGCTTGGGCCTGGCCCTGTAATTTTCATCATTGTCCATGATGTTCTGGGTGTTGATTGTAGCAGGAAAGGGAGAGTGCTCCGTACATGGAGAACTGCTTCGCCCACATCAGTACTGCCTGCCTGTACCTGGAAGATGCCTGGAGTACTTAGCCGTGGTTGCAACACAGCTGAAATGAGACTTGTCACTTGTCTGCCTTGAGGTTCAGACCTGAAGACCACCACTGGCCCATCTCTTACACAGGCTGACCGATTTCTCCTGGTGTTCAGAGTCTGTTTTTGTCTAGCACCATTTGAAATCGGTTATGATGTAGGGGGAAAAGCACCAGTCTCAGAGCCTCGTGGTGTCTGGTCAGCAGCAGCCTGTCGTTTCCTACACAGGCAGAGCAGAGAAGGAAGATCGAAGTTTCCTAACTTCTTTAATGCATATGTATGTGGTGGCAGAAGTTAGAGATAACTTAATGGAGTTTCAAAATTAAATTGTTGTAATTTATCTGATATCCTCAGTTGCTCTTTCTGACATGTGGTACATGTTAATTGTATAAATGGGTTGCTGTTGAACCGTCTTTCTGTTACGAGTATGTTCATGCATCCTGGCTTTAATAAATAATTTGCTATATTCAATTTATCATGTCTGTGTTTTTATTTGTTATTTTCCATTCATAATTCTATGGCAATGAGAAGTGGGCCCTGGAAAGTTAATATGCTATGCCAATCATAAAGAATTGGAAGTAGGTTGCTATAGACAAACATTAAAAATGAAGGTCATTAAGACAGGAATGAAATTCTAAAGATGAAAGATTATCGGAGACAGAAGGTTGGAGCTCTAGGCTGGGGGATGTTACTAAATGGGTAGACTATTCATGGTTCCAAGGGAACTGTGGACTCTGACCCTCCTCCTGTCAGTGTTGCTGCAGGGAACTTACTTAACCAAACTGTCATGCGGCCCTTAAAGGGGAGCAGGCTAATTTCAGTTCCATTTGTAGCAGATGGAGTTCTACTTTCGGCTGATAGTTTATTTCAACCCTTGAATAGGCGGTGAGACAATTTTGTAAAACTCTTCAGAGATTTGACAGCATTGGGGTGGTGGACAGGGTTTGTACTTGGAGAACCTTCAGGAAGAAAGCAGGTGGCCCCTTCCATAGAAGTTGCATAGCTAACTATGAACTATCTGCAGTATAATCATTTCAATATCATTTCAAGCCAGTGGGTTTCAATAACTGATGGCAAATCAGCTGCCCAGGAAGCTTTTTCTGAGCCCACATCCCAGTAGTCTTACCCCAGATGGCTGCCTTGCCTATTGTGCTGGAAGTGGGAGGTGAATGGAGCATTTGCTGGAAAGACTTCTCAGGGACTATGATACATCCTGCAGCTGCAGAGCTATTTCAAGCTTTTGATTGAAGAATACATGTTCTAAGTCTCAGGATGTGGTGGTGGGAATGGCAAAGTCCCTCAGCTGTATTGTTTAATTTGCCCCACTAAAGTAGGAGACTGCAGCTCCTCTAAGTATGACAGTTTGAGTCTGTGGTATTAACTACACATTAAGCCTTTTTTTTTCTTTTAAACTTAGCTACCCTGTCCAATGCTCCCAATTAATTTATATTGGAAAATATAATTAAAATACCCCCAGGTCGTGATTCTAGTTCTTAAATGAGTTAAGTGCTAGAAGTTTAATATCAAAGCACAAAAACAATGATATAAGATTTCTTTCCATAACAGAAAATTATAACATCCTTACTGAATGCTTAAACAGTTCCATATCCTGAAGTTCTGAGAAGCAAAATGGAACCAGAACATCTCTTAAACAGTTATTTTTTTTTAAAAATCTGGATGCTTAGAACCCTTTACATAAAATTGCCACATAAAATTACCAGTCATAATTGACTGGTAATGCAGAATTTTTTTTTTTTTTTTGGCAATACCCTCCTGAATCAGGCTTATGAAACCATGCTGTCAACCCAGGTAGAAGGTCTTTTGTTGAAGTATTATTAACTTAAGCCTTACCAGACTTTTTAGAAGTGAATATAATGCACTTTTGTTAACTGGAGGAAGAAAGATCTACAGTCAGTTTAGTAGATCAAATGAATTAAGTCTGGACCCTAGCATTTCTAAGAAGTTGGTCCAGACTGTCTATTTGGAAGCTGGCATATAGTCTCAGGAATAGCTAGCACACTGATAGGTACATACTTTTTAGGGAAGCCTAAGGTAGTCCCTTTAATATGTTATATCTGGGGCACATTCTAACCCAGTAGTACCTTGCCACAGCTTTGGTCACCAATAAGGAAGTACTATTTTAACTGGTCTCAGAATGGGGCTCAGATGAGCCTAGTGTACGGTCAGGGCTGAGAGCCATTTCCCTATTTCTGAAAAGCCCATACTATTTTGGTCATAGTTCTTTGCTTCCTTCCAGTTATTATGTTGGTGCATAAATTTCCTATAACTGCTGTAACAAATTAGCACAAATGTGATGCCTTAACACACACATTCTTAACAGTTCTGGATAACAGGAATCTGACATTTTTATTGGACTGAAATCAAGGTGCTGTCAGACACAAACCCTTCAGAAATATGAAGGAAAAAGAGGTTTCTTGCCTTCCTTTGTCTATAAACAGGCTGTATTCTTTGGCTCGTCCTCTTCTTCAAGCTTCACTGGTCACACTGTCTTCTCTGATTAGTGTTCACCATTTAATAAGATCACGATGTGATTAACCTGTACATCAGAATTTGAGAAGCATATTGCTGTGGGAACCTACAGAAGGAACTCTTCATGTTTGAAGCTCACCTCAAGTATAGATTTAATATTTTTTGAGGAGATGTTGCAGGTGGAGGTAGGTAATCAGATGACTTGATTTTTCCAAGCACCATACTTATTGTGTTCACCTAAGCATTAGAGGTTCCTTGAATTCCCAGTGAAGCCACAAACGCCAAACACCAGGACACCAGAGCTGTTTCCAGTGGTTCAACACAGGTTTAGCATTGCATTGTACAACAGTATTCATAGCTAAAATTTTGTCTGCTTATTCCTCACATCACTCTTCCTGTCTCAAGTTTTACTGGATTTTGTCCAGTCATGTCAGGAATCCAGGTGGGTAGTTTTCCAGCATTGTGTGGCAATGTATTCACTTGCTGTATGTAAGCAAGCAAGAAGGGAAATTGTGCACTCACCTCTGTTCCTACAGTATTATATTTTCTCCTTATTAAGAAGTAAGGAACAAAGAAATTGTTACTTTCCCAAAAGCGGAAGAGAGCTAGTGTTCTACCTGACCTAAAATAAAATTAATGGCTCTGGAGTTCCAGCAATGACAACCTCACAGTGAAGGGGCAGAGGACTGTCAAATACTCCAAACAGTCCATAGGATGACAGCAGTGCTATGTCTCAAAGGTTGACAGCTCATCTAGGGTAACCCCTGGATGAGCCTAGAGATCCAAAACATAGGGAAAAACACTCGTGTATCAGATTCACTCAATTCTGAATCAGTTCTAAAAGTTAATAGGCTGTTAAATTCTGCTCTTAAGTAGGCAAATTGTTAAAATATGCAAAATCTAGTCTTGGTTAAAATGTTAGCTATCTGGTATCACAAGCTTTAGAACACTGTAGAACTGCTCATTTCCCTAAAACCTTAAACTTACTTTAAAGTGCAAATTCAATTTTGCCCCCAAGTCTTTCTAGCATAATTTAGACAATTCATTGTTGGTTACTGTAAAAGTTCTCTCTGTATTTTATGCCAATTAAAAATATGCTAGAGTCTCATACTAATTGTCTAAAATGCTTTAGTCAATGTAATTTTCATTCTGTGTTGATATTCATTAATATTACTATTATATTTTAAAACTTTATCATTGCTTATTTTGACAGACATTAAGACTTCTAGGTAAACAAGGTTATGTTAATAATCTGTTAATGACTTTTTTCCTCTAGTGCCGAGGATTGAATCTAGGGTCTTGTGCATGCTGAGCAACCTTTCTGCTGAGCTACATTCCCAACCCATGAACAACATTAAATTCAAGTCTTTGAAAATTTTTTAATGAGCAGAATTAAACTGTGATTTTCTTTAAGTTTTTACCCTCTTTATAAGTTTATATGGAGAGTTGACTGTCAGGCCTGAGAATCGCTAATGCAGGTTCTCAGCCTCAGCTGGCAGATTAAAATCACAGGAGAAAAAACCTCCTGTGTTCAGGTCACACCTCAAACTAATAATATGAGTGCCCACTAGGGTGGTTCTTAGTGTCAATAAAACACCCTGGGGAAGGCTAGTGGACAGCCTCAGGTGAGAAACATTGGCTTGGCTTTACTTAGTCTGGCTTACTTCATATCTGCAAAGGCAGCAAGAACTCTTTTTGCATAAAGAAAACCAAATCCTATTAGTTACACAGGTCAAGTTTTTACTTTAATTGGTAGACTTTATTTTTTGAGTCCTATGAATGCATTAAAGTGATATGAAAGTTACATCTCCTATTAGACACATATATAGAGTCTTAAATGTGGCTAACCTAAGGCTAGGCAATAAAAGATTAAGAGCCTGAGGAGTCAGAGCTTCACAGGACAGGTAGGACATGCATTGGCCTTGGAGATACATGGATCTGGAGAGGATGTTAAGCATTTTAGGTAACAAGAGATTGAGAGTGTGGAAGACACAGATGTGTGCTTAATGCACAACCATTATGTGCAGTGAAAATGTGAGGCATAGGGAGAAGAGTTGGAATTGTAGAAGGTCTGATGTCATGCTTGGAAATACGGCCTTCTTCCTGCAGGTAACATGTCACTGAACATTTTGCTCAGGACACAGGCACTCAGGGCTCGGAGTTGAAACCTCGGTAAGCTGGAGGGTCTGAGGTGTGAGGAGATGGTAAAAAGGTTAGACACAGATCGCAGTTGGAAACAGAATATTTACACTAGAAACACACACACACACACATACACACACATACACACACATATTACCACAAATGAAGCTCCTGCAAATATATAATTTTACTTTTGCCAGACTTGAAGAGCCAGTTTTCAAAAATGGAACAGTAATGACTTCCACACATGGGACTTCTCATTTTGCTTCAGATACAGCTCTGTAGTTAAAAGAACATTTTAAGTTCAAATATGCCTCTTTCTCTATCATTTAAACAATCTTAAAAAAAAAAAAACACTTTTCCTCATACATTTCTATAACTGACAAATTATTTGGTAAAAATAAAAATATAGATTTATACTTCTCAAATATAAGTACTAATTTGAAGGTTAAATTTGAAGCAGAACATGCTATTGATTAAAAATATTTTAAATTAAGTTTAAAAACAGTAAAGCCATTTCTTGTTTTTAAACAATTAGTAAATTATTTTTTTAACCTGCTATCTTTTTGTCTGTTTTTAAAATGCTGAGATTATAAGTATACCACGAGGCCTAGGTACAATTGCTACATTTTTTTAAAAGTTTGTGAAAATGAGTACAGACTTCAATTTTTCTTAATTCAGAGTTTCTGGGAGGTTTGTTTTTCTGTTCAAACATTATCTTTCCAAAGTATCCACTTGGGGGCACAAAGGGAGAGGGGTCACTCAGAGTGACTGCAGGTGTTTATACTCAAAACAGGATTCACCTTCACCCAGTCTTCCCAAGGCGATGCTTCTTTGGCCATTCTATGCTACTGAATGTAAAAGTTTAAAACACACCTTAGAAAGGACAGCTAATCAGGAGTGGCAGTTTCTTCTCTCAGCACTAGTTCCTCAGCCACTGGGTTGGAACCTGGTGGAGGCCAAGCTCTGTTCTACTACTTGAGTATGACCTGCTAACAGAGCTCCAGTACAGCCGACAGCAGGTGTGCCTTCGGGAGAGTAGTTAAGAAAAAGGCTTCCCTGGCAAAGGCAATGTGCAATGCCTGTTTTCCGCACTTGAAGTTATCTGATGAATGTATTCTTTACAAACAGCTTAGGTGGCTTGTTTAAAGACGTGTGTTTAACGAAAGAAAGTCGTGAATAGCCAGAACTTCAGAGTGAGTGACTCAACAAAAAGGCTACAGTGTTCACTTTGTAGATTCTTGTTGTGGGTGTCACAGCCATATAGCCTTTTACAGAAGCATGCAACTAGCTGTGAAATCTTAGTAGTGTTTCTTTGGCTGGTTTATTGATGTTCAAAAAAGTTAAATGCCAGACATCAAACTTCTAATTTATTTAAATCATTGAAGTTGTCAGAAAAGTAGGATTTTACTCTACTAACATTTACATAGTTTTGCTATTAATATTCTTGGTTAAGGATTTCTAAATTGTTTATATTCCCAATTTTTAGTGTTCTGGTTTTAATGGATCAGAGCTGAAGGGGTATGTGCATTTATGAAGGCTTTTTATAATGAACCATATAGAAAATATATTTTTAGAATTGTCAAAAAGAGAAATCTTAAGAATTAACATTAAAAAGACTTCAAAATCACCCTCTTTTTAAAACAAATAAAATGTAATTTTTAAAGACAAGGTTTTGCTTTAAAATGTAGCCAGGCTAACTTCAAACTCACCATTTTCCTACCTCTGGACTATAGGTGTGTGCCACCATGTTAGCTGAAATGTAATTTCATTATAAATTATATTTCTCTGAGTTACACATTATTATGAAATTAATAATTTCCCAATCTCGAGTGGGTCAGGATATGGTATTGGCATGTTTTTAAATACAAATGATAGTTAAAGGAAACCAAACACATTTTCTATACATTCTATACATTTTAAAGTGTATGAATTATACATTAAATTGTGAGCACTGTGACCCAATAATTGCATGCATGACAGTGGAAACAGTGACTTACACATTAGAGGCAACAGATACGCTGCTTTTTGACATTTGTGGCAATGATGCAGTTTTCTCTGTTTGTGAGGGTGACCTTTTCAGGGAAGTGGTAGACTTAGCTTTAACCCCGATTTTCCTACAAGACAAGGTATAAGGGCAGCATCAAAACAAATATAACTACATGCAGAAATTAAGTTCCAGAAACCTACTTTGAAAATAGGCATTTTTTTTTTCTTGTGGTGATGGGAATGGAATCCAGTTCCTAATACATACTAGGTAAGTACTCTACTACTGAGCTATATTTTCCCAGCCCCAAGGTAGACAATTTAAAAAAAAAATACTTTTTATTGTATTGAGTCTGTTCATGTCTCACCCTAAAAACAAAACAAAACAAACAAACAAACAAAAACTCTTCTATCCTTGTGTTTTTGATCCCCTCTAAAACAAGAAGTAAAGCTGCTATGTATATAGTACTTAGTAAACGTTTCCTTTGTTTTGATTTAGGACCAATGAGAAAGACGAGGGAGGCACGCAGGCTTGTCTAGTCTCAGAGTTTTGCACCTGATGAAGTCTGAGAGAAACTTGATTCTAAAAGTCCATACTGTGGCCATTCACTTTTGAGTAGAGAAAGCTGCACTCTAGGAACTGCCTTGGGAAACCGACTGCAACAATTTAACCCAAAACTTAGAGCAACCAGTTATTTACCAGTGTGCATGCATTCTTTAGGGATGACCACACAGTGCAAAAGCCAGCAATGATTACCTGTTCCTGTCTGTGAGCTAGGCTGTCATTATGATCCTGCCACTATACTCATAACAGCAGTTTCTTAAGACTGCTGTAGTAAGTGACTTAATAGTTTAGCTTATCACTGAATTATATTAAGAGTGCTATATTTTCCTGTTGTCAATTTTATTTAGTGGAATCTTTTTCCTTAATATTTAAAAAGAAATCCAACACTCAGAAAAAAAAAAAAAAAACAATGATCTTGCATAAGTCTAGAGTTTGGGTCCTAGCCTCCATATCGGGTAGCTCATAACCCCCTGTAACTTCAGCTCCAGGGAATCCAAGGCCTCTGGCTTCCATAGGCACCTGTATTCACATGCACATAATCCTCAGACACATAAAAATAAAATAAACCTTTCTTTAAAAGCAATGATAAATTTAGAATTGATTTTAAAAGCTATTTTAATGAGGAAAAATTGAAACTGAATTTCTAATCGGTTTTTAAAATTAACTTTAGCAGTCACTGAATCATCTCTAAATGTTTACCTACACTCCCAAGCTCAGTTCTAAACACTGCTTTCCGAGTTAGCTTTCCTCAGCTGTCCCAGGAGACTAGAAAGTATAACTGTCATAACTGGACAGACCAGAGGCCTCTCCTAGTTGGCACATTTTGTCTTTCCTCTATCCTGTGATCAGAGACACCAGCTTTGTTCATGAAACAAGCCTTCCCATGAGCCTCTGTGGGTCTTGTTCCCAAGATTTCATGGACTAGGGAAAGGTCTCATAGGATCTGCCCTAACTTCTAGCCATGTAGATATACATTGTAGCACAAATAGAGGAACACTTTTTTTTCTTTAGTTTCTAGGCAGCCTTACTAGGTGGTCCTGGCTGCCCTCCATCTCCGGATTCTCCTGCCTCAGCTTCCTGTATCCTGGTATTATGGGTGTGTACCACCATAACACTTAATTCATTTTAATCCAAAGATAAACTAGTGGATGGAGTCAGAAAGCTTAAGGTAAAACAACTATAATTTTGGAGGGGGAGGGGTTCGAGACATTTCGAGATGGTTTCTCCATGTGTCCCCGGCTGTTCTGGAACTTGCTCTATAGACCAGGCTGGCCTCGAATTCAGAGATCCACCTGCCTCTGCCTCCCCAGTGCTAGAATTAAAGGTGTGCACCACCAATACCTGACACAAGTATAATTTTTCAAAAGCTGAGGCTATATTGTTTTTCTATAATATGCCAAATATATTTTGGTTCAGAGAAACAGGTAAATACCTTTATGGAATTAGTTTTAAGTTGGAGTTGTGTACATTTGTAAAATGTAAACTGTACTTTGGTCTCTATAAAGGGGCATTTTCTTCCTCTGCTTGCACTTGAAATGAACTGGTTCTGTTGACTGTTTCCCTTCAGGCTCAAAAAACACTTTCATGTCTAGGTTTATAGCTGTTTCAGCAGTAGAGACAACTGGACTGCTACGAGGGTACTGGGTCATAACTGTTTAAGACTACTTCACAACAGAGTCCTGTCTGTTATAAGAAAACATCAGGGCTGGAGAGATGGCTCAGCGGTTAAGAGTATCTGGCTGCTCTTCCATAGGTCCTGAGTTCAATTCCCAGCAACTACATGGTGACTCACAACCATCTGTAATGAGATCTGATGCCCTCTTCTGGCCTGCAGGGATATATTCAGGCAGAACACTGTATATGTAATAAATAAATCTTAAAAAAAAAAAGAAAAGAAAACATCAATAATTTGGTGAAGAGAACAGGAACCTAAGCTTCCTCTTTTATCTTTCCTGCCAATATATCTGAACTCATGAGACTGGTGTCTTAATATCCACCAGCTGCTTTTCAAAACAACATTTTACATTGAAGATAAAACTAAAACTCTCAGAGAGTTGTAAATTTTACTTTTCTGTAGCTCTCATCAGTTAGGTATGTGTTAAACAAAGGAAAGGAAAGGGGCTAAATAAAGTCACTGCAAAGGAAAAGTTGCCTAGTATGGGGTTATTGAATGAAGATGACCTCCAGGCTTATCAACTGAGATTTCAGGATTCTCACTCAAGTACATAACATTAACTCTGAAATCACATACCACCCATCAGATGAGCCCATATGACAGTGCTGTTCTGTGTTTACCTTTGAATCACTCTGTAATACTGTAAAAACTCAAGTTCAGGTTTCTATAATTTTAATCTCGGAGGAAAACAATATATATTAAATCTCTTATGAGTCATCTTTATGACAAGTCAAGTGTTTTCTGATGCATCTTGACTTTGCATTGGGTATAATTTCTTTCTATGGTATGAATTTTTTCTTTTCCATGCAATTTTCTCTTTATTTCTTTCCTTTTTCCTTCTTTCTTTTTTTAGGCAGGGTCTCACTATGTAGCCTTGGCTAGAATTCACTTAGGCTGGCCTCAAACTCAGAGAGATCTGTCTGCCTCTTCCTCTTGAGTGCTGGAGTTAAAGGCATGTACAGGATGATCCTCAAGTAATTTACAACATGACCTCTAAATTTAGGGGTTGTAATTTTGTTATACACTTTCTAAACAATTACACAATATTTTCCTATGTATTCTTTGGTACATAACATTGTAGAGGCCAGGAAGTGGTGGTGCATACCTTTAATCCCAGCACCCAGGAGGCAGAGACAGGTGGATCTCTGAGTTTGAGGCCAGCCTGGTCTATATAGTTAGTTCCAGGACAGCCAGGGGTATACAGAGAAACCCTGTCTCAAAAAAAAAAAATTGTAGAAAAGTCTGTTGAATGCTCAGACGTTTTTGAGAGTCAAGTAGAAAAAAAATGCTGAAATTAATTGGATCCTTGACTTTTTGCACCTTGTTGTACTCCTCAGCTGTCTGTACTGGTCACAGTTTTTAAGCTGTTTCATTTAAGCCCAATTTACAGATGATAACATGACTGAACCAGTAAATATTAAGTTATTCCAGGTAGTAAATATCACTAATGGAAAACAATGAAAATTACTGTCATGTATAATAAAACATGAATTATGCAAATAATTTTCATTAATGCGATAATTCTTACCTCTCCAGGGATGTAAGTAAGGAAAATCATGCATATATGGGAGGGAAAAGTCACAAGTGAAAACATTTAAACAAAAAGCGTCTGTGGTTCAGAAGCACACAGACTTGTAAGATGTGAGTCAAACAGTATGTAGCTTCCAAGAGGAGAGAATTAATGAGGAAAGGAGGCTGGGGAGGAAAATGGAGAGAAGCCTGTGGGCTAGACTTGAGACCCCATCAATGATCCTAACCCATTTTGTATTATGTATGTATGACAGGCTAGGCTAACCTGGAATTTGTCTATGTCTGCATCCCCAGTGCTGGGATTGCAAGTATGTGCCACCACACCTAGCTTTTTATGTAGGTCCTGGGGATTAAATTCAGGTCTTCATGTTTGTATGGCAAAGAGTTTACTGGCAAGCTACCACCCCAGTCCAAATTCTATCCTTTTCTTATACCTGAGAGTCAGTAAGCAAAACTATAGAATACTTTTAACCTTTTGGCTATTTTCCACAAACTTAAATGATGTTAATGCTCTTTAAAGTACTATTTGTACAATGTTTGCACTCTGTGATGAGGGCTAGAGAAGGATCATTATGCTCTCAAGTCATCACAAATATTTATTTACATCAAAGCCGATTTTTAAAACATACTTTAACAGAAATTTGAGAACATCTATGCCTTTTTCCAGTTATCCCCTAAAAATAGAAAAGTAAGTACACATTACACATTTTATAGTCTTATATAAGAAGTTACAATGGCAATGAGATACTGTGAAACACATATTTGGTCTCTACCATCATTCTGTAGCCAACAACTTTTTTTTTTTTTTTTTTTTTTTTTTTTTTGGTTTTTCGAGACAGTTTCTCTGTGTAGTTTTGGTGCCTGTTCTGGATCTCGCTCTTAGACCAGGCTGGCCTCGAACTCACAGAGATCTGCCTGGCTCTGCCTCTCAAGTGCTGGGGCTAAAGGCGTGAGCCACCACTCCCCGGCGTGCCAGCAACTCTTAATTAATATTCTTGGACTCTTCAAAATGATGTCTTTTTCTGTGCTAATGAACTAACTCATGGCTGGAACCTCTCAGAAGCTTCAGAAAAGAGCTAGACAATACTAGAGGGTTGAAACTCAACCCTACTGCCCAGCCTCCCAAGAAGGGATGCAAATCTTAAAAGGTCATATTAATAAAAACAAACCTGAAGCCGGGTATTGGGGTGAATGCTGGAAGATCAGAGAAGCAGAACAAGCCACAGCCACCTCACCTTGCCAATTCCTCAGCTGATCCTGTTTCCTCAGACTGGAAGCTTCTGAGTCCTCATCCAGATGGATCTCAGCTGAACTGCTGCTCAAAAGCCTAAAAGCCTAACCAGGCTCTAGTTCCTCATCCTCATGCCTTAAATACCTTTCTGCTTCCTGCCATCATTTCCTGGGATTAAAGGCATGTGTCACCATGCCTGGTGGTTTCCAGTGTGGCTTTGAACTCACAGAGATCCAGACGGATCTCTGCCTCTGGAATGCTAGGATTAAAGGCGTGTGTGCCACCATTTTCTGGCCTCTATACCTAGTGGCTGTTCTGTTATCTGACCCCAGATAAGTTTATTAGGGTGCACAATATTTTGGGGAACACAATATCACCACAAAGGGATGAAGGCTAAATTATCTAATTAATCATGATTAAAAAGAAAAAAGGAAGAAAGAATTGGGTTTGGAGATTCCAGACAGGGGAACAAAAAAGTTTCTAGGGGTAGTTACCCTAGAAGTCATGGAGCCTTCTTGCCCTTCTCTGACACATCTTTTCCTCTGCAATTCAAATTCATGATTTATAGTTGGTGGGTCAAAAGCACAGGTAAAATAGCTGAGCTTAGGACTGACATCTAAAAGGGAAAGTTGTGGAGATCTACCTACCTGTGGAGATTTGAATTGAACTAAATAGCAGACACCAACGGGTGTCTGCTGCAGATCTGACAGACTTCTGTGTGTGGGAAATTGATATTTTCTTACAGAAGTCTTCTGTGTTGATTGTCAAGTGAGATTAGAGGATAACAGGAGTTTATTTATTCTTGTTAACTCAGAGACAATGAAAGTCACTTTGAGGGGAAAGGTTATGGACATTAAGCACTATTAAGAAAATAGCACAAAAGATTTAAATAAAACACCCACTCTTGTGAACCAGGCACATATATTTATATACATGTAGACAAAACACTCCTACACATAAAATAAAAATAAATCTTTAAAAAAATATAGTGGCTGGGCACAATTGTGCATACACCTTTAATCTCAGCACTTGGGAGGCAGATGCAGGTGAATCTCTGTAAGTTCGAGGCCAGCCTGTTCTACATAGTTTCAGAAGAGAAACTCACTATGAGAGAGAGACAGAGACTGAGAGACAGAGACTTTAATGACTTTAAGTATCAGAAAAGAAAATAAACTAAAAGACATGAGTTTGACAGTGTTTTTTTTTTTTTTTTAAATTCCAACAACATTGGCCCATGGATAATTGTATACAGTGGACCATACAGCACCCTTGGGAGTGCATTAGACAGTAGGTCTCAGACTTATCCCATACCAAAAGGATCAGAAGATCTCCAAGTGATTCATGGGCCTACAAAGATATATTGCTTGCTATGTTAAAGAAGAAATGCATCTGACCCCTTGGGAGAGTAAATTTAGGGATAAAATAGTACCACTAGGGAGGCAAGGCAGGAGGATCATCACAAGCTTGAGACTAACCAGGGATACATAGTGAGATATTCCCTGAAAAAAAGAAAGAAAGAAAACCTCACACGCATCCATATATGAACTTCAGTGTTCTGAAGCCAAGCATTCTGAAAATTAAATTATTTTTTTGTTTGCTGGAGATTGACTCAATGCCTTTGCATGATAAGCATGGGAAGAACCTAATTTTTAATTTAACCATCATATGTTATATTGGCTTCTTGTCATTAAAAAGGGCAAAGTGTATCCTGAAAAGGGCAAAGTATATCCTGAAAGACTATCAATGCAATTTATATTTTAGCTCAGAGGCAATTAAGAGTTATTCTTCCAATACCATTCTTGGAAACTTTTTCTAAAAGTGTACTACTCTATACATTGCACTGTTAGAAGACAAATAATTTTCCCAAAGTATTTTTAAATTGAATATTCTGATAGACCACTGTAGTGTTACATATGAACAAGAAAAATGACAAAACAAATTATTTTTAGATTTTTCAAGTCACTATTGAATATTTGTGAGGACAATGGCCAGGTAATTGCTTAGCTTTAAAAGACCCATTAACCGATAGCTATACAGTCTGTATAGTATGCTAATATTTCTAGAAATCCATTATGAATTTTTATGGAGTGATGTTATAAACAATAACAAAAAAGGCAATGAAAATCTACTTTGTTTTACTTTCTTTGGAAGTTATTTCTACACAAACCTTTTACAGTAATAAAACCACTGATAGTATTCCTTAGTAACATTGTTTTTCAATGTAATTTAAAGAAATACAATCAATAGATAAATCAAGTGTTATTACTAGGTGTCCTATAAATACTAGATTTGAGATTCAAATAAAGGAATTACAGGCACTTAAAACAGATAATAAGGTAATATATAAAAGCTTCAAAATTTATTTGCTTTTTCTACTTTTAATTCTGACATAGTCCCCTCCCCCTTTTTTTGCTGATGGGTAAGTAAATAAAAATATGATTGACAGAGAAAATGTAAAACCCTAAGCAATGCTCTATTACTTCACAATGGCTATACTAATGATATAGAAGATCATTAAAATATATAGGATTTGGGATTGGGCAAGTATTTGAGTGACTTCCTCAATCTGGCTGTGTGATGTTTTTATTTGAGTTAATTAGAATAAAATGATTTTATTTAAAAAATATAAATAATGGGCTGGAGAGATGGTTCAGCCGTTAAAGGCTAGGCTCACAACCAAAAAATATAAATAAAAAGACTGAGCTTTTTACAAGTGAAGAATATATTTCTACTTAATAGCCCAAACCTGATGATTAATTTAAAATGAAACATGAAATATGGGTCTTGCATTTATTAGGGATGATGTCAGAGCTCTTTTATTTTTTATTATTAAACTTTCTTTTTTATTTGTTCTTTGTGGCTTTCACATCATGCATATCGATCCCATTCATTTCCCATCCCTTTGCAACCTCCCCCCTCCACAAATAAAATAAAATAAAATTTAAGAGAAAGAAAAAGGAAAAAAATCTCATTGTGAAAGCTGTAGTGTGACATAATGAATCATGCAGCAAACACTTTTATCCATATATCTTTATGTATATAAAAGACCATGGCCCTGGGTGGCAATGAAGCCACCCACCTCAGCCTGCTTCTCACATTCGCCTATTCAGATATGCCTCGGAACTGTTTTAAAGTGACAAGAAAAAAAAATGAAATTACCTAAATCCTATCAGAAATGTCAAAGCACTAATCTGATCCATGTCCTAAAATTTTTTCCAAATCTTACATTATATGTAAATTTGCTACATTTAATTTTGATACTTTGAATCCCTATTTTCACCTATGGACATACCATCCTGAATACCTTTGTCTCTTCTAAACCTTATTTCTTTTTAAATATATGTACTTGTAATTTTTCCTGTTCTAATCCCCCTTTGTTTTCATTTTTATAGAAGTAGAACACAGATAAAAGATAATAGAGTGCCCTGTGAATTTTAGCCCTTCAGCTACTTTTATTTCATTCATTAGTCTGTAGGAAAAAAGAAACATTTAGGAGAACAGAAGAGAGAATTCAAATGGTGATGGTCTCAATCACCCTGGTTAACATTAATAAATAACTCTATAAAGAAATCAGGCCCCTACATAGCTTCTTACCACTAGCCAAGTTATACAAATGTAAGCTTTTAATCATAAAATTTTAGTGACTTTAAAGTGAAAATATCACAGCGAAATATTTCAAATATAATTTTGGCCACTTTCAAACTTAGGAAATAGGATTTACCTAGGGCAGGAAAAACTTCATAATGACCTTGCTTCACTAAGCAATTAAAGCTTCAAATTCCATAGAAAACTTTCCTGTAGCCATAATAGCTGCTAAAAAAGCAACTTCACACAGATCCTTATGCTGCACTGATGTTAAAAGCAGCTGACCATGTTTTAGCAAAGAAATGCAATTTGTAGGGCACATGACTGCAGGCATACTTTTAAAAGGACGGTGCTCAAGGCAGAGGACAAACCAGTTGCACAAAGGCATGCTGAAGATCATGGCTAACTCAGAATACTTACCCTTTCTTCCTGTACTCAAGATATCTGAGTATGATGAGACAAATTACAACAATGCCAACAACTACAAGAAAAGGAAAATAAATAGCATGTAACTCTTGGAATGATTACCAAGATTCAAAATCTAAGCAGAAGAGATAAATCAGTCATATTTCAGTGGTAACCAGTTATGCATTTAGATTCCATCTGCACTCTTTATTCTCTAAATACAATTCCCTGGAATCACAGTCCATAGTAAGACAGAGGAGAGTCCTGGCTGAATTTAAAGAAATTATCAAAAGCATACTTGGGATGAACATTCATAGTACATCATCTTAAGAAGGCATGCATTGCTTACAGGCTACTTCTAAGTAGACATACAGAATATGAAATAATATAAATTAACAGAGGGTGATACATAAAAGACCAGGTTTTCTAAGTTTGTTTATATCAAGTTTAAAAACTTTTTAAAATGTACTGCTTTACAGTAACAATTGGATTTAAGCAGTGGAAAGTTTGGGATACTTACTTGAAGTAATAGCAATCAGAGCAATAATCCATGCATCTAAGGGGAAAAAAGAGAAGCCAAGCATTTAGAAGTCTCTAGGTTAGTTCAGCTAGTCCACACTCAGGAGAATAAATAATAAAAGTTTATTTATCTACTTTGAACACAATCATTAACATAGCTAAGTCATTTTGATCATAGAACACTTGTAAATCTGTTTCTAGGTTTGGGATTCAACTTGTGAACTTCAATTTTCAGTGTTTTTTTTTTCATACCCCATCAGGTTATTTAGTAAAGCTTATTACAAAATAATTAGAATTCATCAAATAGAGGAAAACCATTACACAATATACTATCTTCTTATATTTGGTTTAGTTCAGTATGCATTCTATAATGTGTTATAATTTTTTTAAAAATCAATTTCTCCAAAAAGTATATCTGTAGAATGTCATAAGTTTCAATAAATTAAACAAATGCTATTTGTAGTTCTTACAAATAATATTCTACCATATCAGGGCCCTCCCTGTTTTCCTAATGCACTCACAACCACCCCCCAAATGAAGACATAATCCTAAATACCAAAGACCTTCCTTTTGCAAAGTGTAACCTAAGAGGTGGAGTTCAGTAGCAGAGCACTTATGTGACATGCTCAAGAAATACCAGCATACATTGGTGAGCAGTATAAAGGAATTTAAACAAGCATAGTTAACTAACTTGGTGTTGTGGTTTACTCTGGCCAAAAGCAACATAGGGGAGGAAAGAATTTGTCTGGCTTATACTTCACTGAGGGAAGTCAGGGCAGGAACTCAAGGCAGAACTTGAAGGCAGGCCTGCCAGCTATTCCATGCAGCATTACCTTTAACCAGGGAAATCACTCACCACTAAGGAATTACAGCAGAAACCATGAAGGAAGACTACTGCTAGATTGATAGCAGGTTCATGCTTAGCTAGCTTAAGTAAGCTATATATACAGTGCAGAACTACCTGCCCAGGGAATGGTGCTGTCATTAGTGGGCTGAACTCTCTTACATAAGTCAACAATTAAGACAATCCTCTTTCCACATGCCTACAGGCCAATCTCATCTGGGAAATCCCTAAATTGATACTGCCTTCTCAGGTGACTCTAGGCTGTATCAAATTAACAGTTAATGCTAACTAGGTCACCAGAGAACATTAAATTCTACAAATTCCTAAATTTTGAAAGTATTTATGTCTAATAATGTATTTGTTTCTAAAGTTCCATACTTTTAATTAAGTTGCTGTCAGTCAAAGCATGAAGTTTTAGTCTCAATTCTGTGTGGGGGGCTTGCCCCCACTTTTTCCCCCAGGGTACACATGAGGAGTGAGGGATAAGAGATTTAGACAAAAATATAGAGGGGAGAGAGAGACAGAAACATAGGATAGTCTCAGGAGGGCCTGGATCCTAATCCACCAGTCCCTTCTGTCTCTTCTAAAGGGCTTTTTAAAGGAATGCCAAGGGGTGGTGCAAAAGACCTCCCCCAGCACAGCCAAGTGCAGGCTTTTCCAAACACCTGGTAACCATGCACATGGTCAATCTATCCCCTTATGCAGCCCTGCTGGGTAAAGCAAGCTCCGATCACACTAGGAAACCTCTGTGGGCTCCCACAATTCTGCTCTTCTCATTTCACACACACTTATCACATGTTTAACAATTTAAGAAAGCACTGGATTTACTGGCATAGTAACATATAATGACCACAGAATCTGAAGCTAAAGCATGTATAGACAGTTCACAAACTGTGATGGTTTGACTGAGTGATTTTCATTTTACATTGGTAAGACACTGATGCATATTCAGCAGAAACCAGTGTTGAGCTTTGAATTTTGACCTTTGTCTGGGTTAGCAATATGACATGGGACTTTATCTTAGATCTTGGGCAGCAGTGGAAAGCCACAGTTCCTATAGAATTAGGGTCACACAAGTGAAACCCAAACTTTGACCATCTGACCATCTGTGATAATCTTTAGGTAAATATGCTAAGTACATTTTCAATTTACCATGGGTTTATCATACCCAATCTCCTATGCATACAGAGACACAAATGTATAAAAAAATAAGCCAAATGTGATTTTTAAAAAAGAATCATTACTAATCTAATAAGTAAAGCATAACAGATTTTTGTCCTACTCATTGTCTTTAAATTTCACTGAATTTTAACTGTTGTAACTACACTTGCCTTTGTTTAATGTACATTGTATAAACTGAGGCCTACATAAATTGTGCTAAACCAATCTTTCACAGAAAAACAAGTTTGTCCACCTTATAGCACTTTAAGGTCAGTGTACGTCAGACACGAAGAGGAAGAGAATCACATGGAAGGCAAGTTGTATTTTATGGACTGTAACCTCAGCTTACTAACTTCCCTATATTGAGGCCCTTCTATGAAACTGTACTTACCTATGTATCACTCTATAGAGTAGTACTTACATTTGTCATGGTGTCAGCCCAAAGTAAGTAATCCTAAATTACTTAATCCTAAATGTCAACTATTTCTACTGACAAGATATGCTTCTTAACTGCCAGTAACTGAAATGTATGATATTTCCATGTTAACTGTTAAGGTCTCATACTTCAGGGGTATAAATAACTGAAACAGTAACCTAATTCTTGGGCAAATATTCCTTCACGGGGATTAGGATATCCTAGAAAAAAAAAGAAAGAAAACTGGGTTAAGTAAAATAGAACAAAAAGAGAAATAAAGAATAAATGAAAATCAAAATCCTTTAAATTCTCAAGTTTATTTTTCACCATGTATAAAAACTCCTAAACTTTCATTTTCCTTATAAACCCCATTAATATATCATATTTTGAGTAGTGTCATAGAATCCCACAGTTTCATGTTTTCATTATTAGCTTTCTTCCTGTCTACTAGTATTCCCTATAGTAATATTATATAGTAGCATAGAAATTTGCTTATTAGTATATTCTCAAAATGAGTCTGTAAATTTCATGAGATCCTAATTAAAATAAAAGATACTGAATTGGCTCAATAAATACTTCAGTTATCAACCTGAAATGGAAAGAAACTTTCTCAACAAAATAAATCCCATATAAAAATAACCCAAAGTTAATATTATCAATAATGAAAGTTGAAAACTTTCCCTCTAAAATCAGGAACAAGATTTGGTACCCATGTTTGCCACTTAGAGTCAACATGGTATTGGAATCTAACCAAAGCAATTAGGTAAGAAAAACAAAGAAAATGAATACAAGTTAGAAAGGAAGACATACAAATATATGTTTGAAAATGAAGTGATCTTTGTTTTCTTGTGCTGTTGGGGGTTGAACTCAGGCCTAAACATGCTAGGCTAACTTGGAAATCAGTATGGAGGTTTCTCAGAAAATTGGGAATCAATCTACCTCAAGACCCAGCTATACTATATCCAAGGAATGCTCAAACATATCACAAGGATACATGCTCTGCTATGTTCATAGCAGCATTATTCATAATAACCACAACCTGGAAACAACCTAGATGCCCCTCAACCAAAGAATGGATAAAGAAAATGTGGTACATATACACAATGGAGCACACTCAGCAGTAAAAAACAATATCATGAAATTTGCAGGCAAACAGATGGAACTAGAAAATATCATCCTGAGTGAGGTAACCCAGACTCAGAAAGACAAACATGGTATGTACTCACTCATAAGTGGATACTAGATGTAAAGCGAAGGATAACCAGACTACAACCCACAGCTCCAGAGAAGCTAGGTAACAAGGAAGCCCCTAAGAGGGAGGCAAGGATTGCCCTGGGAAGGGGAAATAGATGAGATCTCCTGAGTAAACTGGGGGTAAGGGGGGGGCAATGGAAGGTAGGGGAAGAGGGATGGGAGTATGGGGGAATGGGATGGTCGAGCTGGAACAAGGGCAGACTGGGAGAGCAATGAGGGAGATATCTTGATAGAAGAAGACGTGCTGTGCGATGTCTTTCTGTATGCTGTGAATATGTGTTGCTCTGATTGGTTGATGAATGAAGCTGCATTGACCTATGGCAAGGCAGCTTAGAGGCAAGAGGAAATCCAAGCAGATAGACAGGAAGAAGAGAAGCAGAGGCAGGGGAGATGTCATCTCGCCATCCAGAGAGCAGCATGTAATGGCACACAGGTAAAGCCACGGAACATGTGGCAACATATAGATTAATAGAAATGGGCTGAGTTTAGTTATAAGAGCTAGGTAGCAAGAAAATTGAGCCATAGGCCATGGCTATAAGTTTGTAAATAATAAGCCTCTGAGTGATTATTTTATAAGCAGCTGTGGGACGTGGGTGGGAAAGATTTATTCTGACTACAGTACTGGGCAGGACCAGAGAAAACTTCCAGCTACATTTGGCTGCCCAATGTGTTGGCTTGACTTTCCACCTAAAACTTGAGAGAACTTTAAAAAAGATTCTAAAACGGAGCTAAAAAGAGTTTCCTAAATGTGTCACTCAGGCAAGCTGTGAGCTACAGTATGGTGGGTTTGCGGCATGTGGGCTTGACTTGCAGCATGGTGGATTCCTGCTGTGGTACACACAGGCATCTCCAAGCTGTGCAGTATGCTGCGTATTAGCTTTTGCTAGTACAGACCAAAAAAAAAGTTTCTGAGCTACACACTACTGGATGGAGGCATGGACCCACTGCCTCCCAGAGTCAGTGGAATGGCTCCCAGAGCTGGAGGTGAATTACCTCTGTCATGCTGAAAAGCTGAAATGGGCGGAGAAGGATTATAGATTCACAATAAGGCAAATTCAGATGGAATAAACCTCTAAATGGTTTACATTATGTGTAAAAGTGCATGTAGGCTTGGAAGAGAGAGGAAAAGGAAGATAGACAGTTACATAAAGAAGTAGTTTTTAAAAAAAATAAAGTCTTTAAAGAGATAGTAAAAGTAATATAAAAAATAAGCCAGGTAAAGATGGAAATTACACAGAGAATCTGGATTATATTGTCTGGGAATTTTAACTGTAAAAAGACATTTGATTGTAAAGGCTGCTGAGTTAAACCTATATATATATATATATATATTAAAGGTATCTTGACATCAAAATTTGTGTCTAAGGAAAAATTGCTTTGGAAAAGAGGTTCTGCTTTTGTTTCCACAGAAGATGAGAGCCTATGTATTGCTTCCAAGCTAATATGGTTTGATCAACCAAGACTCCCTGAAAGGTCTCCAGTGGCACCATGGCCCAGATGATCCAACATCCAAAAACAGCTTCAATGCAACTGGCTCAGACAATGCAGCCTCACAGACCATTCCAGTCAGGACTTGACCATAATTCTTAATTTTCTTAGGATCCCCATAAGATTGCCGGCACCCTCAACCAGCAGGAAGTAGTATGAGAATTACGCCCAAATTCCCAAAATATTGTTTATGAATGTTTATTTTTATTTAAAGGAGGTTGATTATAAATGCAATCTCTTTCTAAAGAAGAAAAGGGGATATAGATATGATAGGATAAAGAGTAACAACTTGTTTTACATTGCTATGGATTTTAGTTTATTGATACAAATTTAAAGTTAATTTTGTTGTACTGTACACATATTTCTACTCTCATTTAAGGTATTATGTTTATGTAACTCATTTAGATTGTAATGGGTAATTAAGAAACAGATTAATAATTAGTCTTTTATAATAGTCAAACTTATAGTCATGTTAAGTTTTCTAGGTATATATAGATATAATTCAATTAGGTAGATAATCTTTAAACACTTCAAAGACCTACAGAATATGGCATTTAAAATGTTTTAAAAACTTAGACTTTCTGGACAGTGAGACATGTCTGCTCCTGGCAGCACCAATTTACTTCAAAGAGGAAGATGGCCATCAAAGACACTCCATATGGAGTTTATCTTCTTCTTGGCAAAAATAGCTATTTGGGCAAGAAACTGCTCTTGCCTGGACTGCTGATAATATGTTATATAAACTGGACATGCAGGAAGGTGACCACTGAACTTTACAAGGTGAAATGGTTCTTCAGGTTCCTGCTTCACAAAGGAGACTGCCAAATATTCTATAGCACACAGGGAGAAGCAATTTAAAAACTCTAGACCTATTGGCTGAAGATGGATGCCCCAACATTACAGAGGAACTTTGGATGACTGTCCAGGCAGGCAGCTGTCTCTGTCATTTCCAGAATTTTGGAAGGTGCTTACAATGCATTTCCTGTTTACTGTGGTAATATTATATCCTTCTGAGGTCTTTGATGTAGTTGAAGACTAAATAGTTATAATTTTCTTTGGTTATGATAAAAGATAAATTAGATATGAAACTTTAAACTCACAAATATAGGATAGATGATAGAATATTTTCTTTAATTTTGCCAAATACAAATAGACTAGATGTTATAACTGTAATTCTTGCTTGATAACTGTTTTGTTATATGTAATTTTACTAGGTTAAAATTAAACCCTTCCTTTTTGATTAGAAAGAAAAGGAGAGTTGCTGTGGGATGTCTTTCAGTATGCTGTGAATATGTGTTGCTTGCTCTGATTGGTTGATAAATAAAGCTGCATTGGCCTATGGCAAGGCAGCTTAGAGGCAAGTGGAAATCCAAGCAGATAGACAGGAAGAAGAAAGGCAGAGGCAGGGGAGATGCCATCCTGCTGTCTAGGGAGCAGCATGTAATGGCACACAGAACACATGGCAACATACAGATTAATAGAAATGGGCTAAGTTTAGTTATAAGAGCTAGCTAGCAGGAAGCTTAAGCAATAGGTCATGGTTATATAGTTCATAATTAATATCAGCCTGTGTGTGTTTATTCAGGTCTGAGTGGCTGCGGGACAAGGGGACACAGGAAAACTTTCAGCTACAGAGATATCATGGGGATAAGGAGAAACTAGGTGTGAGGGAAGTTCCCAGGAATCCACAGGGATGGCTCCAGCTTAGACTACTAGCAGTGGTGGAGGGGGTGCCTGAGCTGGCCTACCCCAGTGATAAGATTGGTGAATGCCCTAACTGTCATCACAGAGACTTCATCCAGTAACTGATGGAAACAGATGCAGAGAGCCATGGCCAAGCACCAGGCCAAGCTCTGGAAGTACAGTTGAAGAGAGGGAAGAGGGATTCTATGAGCAAGGGCATCAAGACCATGATGGGGGAACTGACAGATGCAACTGAACCAAGCCAGTGGGAACTCATCAAATATGGACTGACAGCTGTGGAGCAGACTGGACTGGGCCCTCTTCATGGGTGAGACAGTTGTGTAGCTTGGTCTGTTTGAGGGTCCCCTGACAGTGGGAATAGGATCTATTTCCGGTGCATGAACTGGCTTTTTGGAGCCCATTGCCTATGGTAGGACACCTTGCACAGCCTTGAGGCAGGGGGAGGGGCTTGGACCTGTCTCAGCTGAATGTGCTGGGCTTTGCTGATTCCCCATGGGAGGCCATACCTTTTTCGTGGAGAGGATGGGGGATGAGCCTGGGGGAAAGGCTAGTGGGGAGAGGGAGGAGGGATGAAGGGGGACCTGTGGTTGGTATGTGGAATGAATAAAAAATTTCTTAATTAAAAAAACATGCTAGGCTATCATTCTACTATCACTTTGCTACAGCCTCAGCCACAAGGTGACATGAACTTTTATGTAGACAGTCTCCCACAAAAGCCTACTAAAACTAATGAGTTCAGCAAAGTTGAAGGATACAAAAAACAACAAAGAACAATGAATACTTTAAAAAGAAAATTATGACAACTCTAGTTGCAATACCATAAAAAAGGTAAAATACTAAGAATAACCCCAAGGCAGTAAAAGACTTATACAGAGAAATCTATAAAACTTTGCTGTAAATGATTCAAGAGATAAATACATTGAAATACATGGTTGTGGTTTGCATACAATGCATCCCCCAAAGGCTCATGTGTTGAAGACTTGGTACTCAACTGATGGACCCAGTCATTGAAAGATGGTGGCATTTTTGAAGGCTTTGATTAAATTAATAGAATACATTGATAGATATGTAACTTTGTGGCAGCATTAGTAAGTGGTAGCAACTAGGAAGTGGGCCCTGCTGGAGGATATAGGCATGCCTTTGAAGGTTATACATGGTCTGTTTTTCTCTGATCTCTAGCTGTTAGAAGATGAGTAGATTCTTCTGCTACACACTCCCACTTCCATGATGTTCTGCCTCACCCTAGGTCAACAGCAGTGGTGTTAGCAGAATATAGAACAAAACCTCTGAAATAGTTAGTGAAAATATGTCTTTTTTATTTTAAATTGTTTCTCATAATGTTTTGTCATAACAACAACAAATCCTAATACAGAATACTGTGTTTGTTAGACAAAAGATTATTTTAAGCTGTTTATATTACTCAAAGCACTTTACAGACTCAGTGTAACCCCTATTAAAATTATGATGACACTGTCTTTCTGCAGAAGTAGAAAAATCTATCCTATGGTCCATATGGACCATAGGATCATCCATCAGTATGAAATCTGAAGAACACAAAGTTGAGAGAACTCATACTTCTTGGTTTCAAAATATACTAAGATATATTAATTAGAACAGGGTATTATTGATATAAAGATAGGCATACAGACCTATGGAATGGAATAGAACTCAGAAATAAACACACATACACATTTTAAGGTGATTTTTTTAAAACAATGATGCACAGGAACAGTCATTGGGAAAGGGTGGTCTCTTCAGCAATTGGTTTTGGGAAATTAGATATTTTCAGCCAAAAGAATGAGGTCAGAGCCTTAAAATATATAAAAAAAATAATTTAGGTGGATCAAATTATTGAAGATGATTCTAAAACTATAAAACTTATAGAAGAAAACATGGGGAAACACTTCATGATTTTAGATCTGAGAATGATTTCTTGAACATGACACAAAGTATAGGCCACAATAACAGCAAAGTAGATTAATTATATTTCATTAAAATGACAAGTTTTGTGCACTAAAGGACACTAGCAGAAAAGCAATGTAGAGAATGAGAGGAAAAATTTCTAAATTTCAGATTTGATAAGCTATTATAGAATATCCAAATTACTCTTAAAACTCAGTAGCAACATACCCAATTTGAAAAGTCCAAGGACTTGAATAGATATTTCTCCAAATAAGATATATAGATGACCAACAAGCTCATGAAAAGATGCTCAATACCTCACTAATATTAGGGAGGTGGAAATAAAACCAATATGATATATAATCATATTTACTAACTTGGTACTATGACTTGAGTGCTTTCTTTCTCTAAAACTCAGGCAGAAATTCTTGCTGACATAAGGGTATTCAGATGACCAGGGCACAAATGTGTCATGCCATTATCTAGGGACTGGGTTTATTATTGCAGGAGTGGGTCTGCCCATGTTGCATACACTTTTTCTCCTACCTCTCTTTTCCCTTCTGGCATGCTATGATGTAGCAAGAAGGCATTTGCTAAATAGCACTTTGACGTTACATATCTCCCTGAACCCAGAACCATAAGAGTTAAGTTTCTGTCCATTACAAATCAGCTCATTTGTGGTGTTCTGTTACAGCAACACAAAAATAAAAAAAGACAGATTGCTCTTGTTATAAAAGCAAAACAAAATGAAATGAAGCAAAAGACCAGTAAAACTGAGAGTGAAGATGTAAGAAAATAGTATAAAATCATGTAGCTGCTGTGGAAGACTAGGACAACACTTCCTCAAAAAATGAAATTGAATCACCTTATGACCTAGAAGTTCTACTCTTAGATATACATCAGAAGAATTAAAAGTGGAAACTTTGAACAGGTGTCTAACTCCATGTTCAAAACAGCACTGTAGAGAATAGCTAGGAGGTATACACAAAGCAACCTTAGTTTACCAAAATGAACAAATAAGCAAAATGTGGCAATACAAATAATGGAGTATTATTCAGACATAAAAGAGTCTAGCACAAGATGAAAGTTACATGGATCTTAAAAAGATTTAGTTTGAAAGGATTTAGTTATAAAAAGTAAGCAAGGCTTGTGTCAGGACAAATGCTGTATGACCTAGGTATAGGAAGTACTAAGAACTGACAAAGTTATAAGGGGAAGCAAGGAGAACAGTGTTCAGCGGGTGCTGGGAGAGGGAAGAAAGTGAAGTCATTTAACAGTGAAAGTTTCAGTTAGGGATGATGAAAGGGAATTGGTTGTACAAGAATGTCTCTGTGTGTGTAATGACAAAGATTGTCTGGTTAAATTGTAAAATTAACGTGATAGCGGTCTAGAAGTTAAAAAAATATGTCAAATGCTAAAAAAAAAAAACAAGAGTACTGTAGTTTAAAAAAAAGACAAATCTGGTGCAGGAATGACTAGTGTTCAAAGGAGAGAGAGGGCTGGAATACCTGTGACTTTATGTACAATGAAAAGTTTGGCAAGCTGTCTTCTTCCAAGCTGAAGAAGCTCTGCTTATACTTCCACTTAACTATCAGTCCTTCTTAGCCCCTAAGTGGGGATGAAGGAGGGAGCAACCTGTTACTCCTCCCCACAAATACCATCATGTGTTTCAAGCATACCAACAATTTGGTACAAAGAACTCAGATATATGAATGAAAATGTAATTCCCACCAGGGGAACACCAAAAGCCTCTTTTTATTTAAAGATTTAATTTTATTTTTTTAATTTGTGTGTGTGTGTGTGTGTGCGCGCGCGCGCGCGCGTGCGTGCGCGCGCGCGTGCATGCCATGTGTATCCAGTACTTGAGGAGGCCAGAAAAGAGTATCAGATCTTCTGACTTTGGAGTCACAGTTGGTTGTGAGCCACTCCACATGGGTGCTGAGAATCAAGGCGGGGGGACTGAACAAGAACAGGGTTTGCTCTTAGCTTCTGAATTATCTCTCATCCTCACCTAAAGCTTTTTATATGATATACAACTTAGAGCTATTGGAGGAATAATTAATATATCTAATCACCCATTTATGTAAAACTTCTGGACACACATGACCACTAGGAGATTAGTAAAGTATGATATATACTATGCAACTACTGTGGAAATAAATCTAAATAAATCCCAATCTAAGACATTAAGTGAAAGAACAAACCAATGGGAAATATGTGCAGTTTGATATAATTTTTGCTTTAAAAAAAAAGGTGGGTGAGGAAGATAGCTCAGAGATTAAGCACTTGCTACATAAGAGTGGTGATCTAAGTTTGGATCCCCAGAAATCTACATAAATATAGACAGTCTACCTGTATTCCTAGCCTTGGAAAGAGGGGATGGGATTCCCAGAGACTAGAGAGATTAACTATATCTGTGTGCTCTGGATTGATGGAGACATCCTGCCACAGTGAATACAGTGGAAGAGGGAGTGAGACTGAGTCCCAACTTTAACCTTAGATTTCCACAAGCACATGCATATATCCTATATGTGTATCCACATACATGCAAAAACACACATGAACACACACACACACA